>OX638135.1:24640677-24883177 GCA_951804985.1 Dryomyza anilis | reverse complement strand
ACTGCAACCCGCGCAGACGTGGAATGAGAAAATAGAGAAGCATATCGCGCAAGTGCTATGGTATTTATTTCGCGGGGCAACTCCGTGCAACAGCGAAAACAGACTGCCCCTGGCAGCACGCGCATTTTTCACAGCCAGTAAATTTTATTGGCACTGTTTTACTAGACTGCGCAATGTTTTAATAATTTTTATATAAAACTATTGGTAATACAGACAAGTTTGGCAATACTCAAATACACTTTTAATCGCAGTTTTATTTTGGTTTATAAAAATTGTATCTTTTAATTGTTCGTTGAACAGAAAAATAAATTTAACATGAAATCTTAATCAACATTTTTATTCAAATACAAAAATTATTATGTGCAAAAATCTTTTTTAATAAAAAAGCTACATGATAGGCTTCGAAAAATAATGTATATCCTCATTTGTAAAAATGTACACTAAGTTTAAACTTGCACTTAAAAACTTGTACTAAATTATACAATTTTTATAAACCAAATTAAAACTTCGATTAAAAGTGTATTTGAGTATTGCCAAACTTTTCTGTATTAACGATAGTTTTATTTAAAAATTATTAAAACATTGCGCAGTATATTATAACAGTGCCGTACTCATGCGCCACATAAGAATGTCATACAAGAAAAAATTAACTGGCTGTGAAAAACTGCCCCGCGTGCTGCCCGGGGCAGTCGGTTTTCGCTGTTGCACGGAGTTGCCCGCGAAATAAATACCATAGCACTTGCGCGATATGTTTCTCTATTTTCTCATTCCACGTCTGCGCGGGCTGCAGTTTTTAGTTTCGTAGCCCGCACGAGGGCAGGTACCGAGAATAGTGCAAAGCATCACTCGTTGCAACGGGATGTGTTGTAAAAAAAATGTGGTGCCCGAGTGCAGAGTATGCGTAAACAAATTTGCTTCTCATTTACTTAGGGGCGCGGGCGCGGGCGTGCGTGCAAATCCGAACTCTGTTTTTAACACAGGTAGCGACGCAGAAACGTTTCTGTCAGGAAACGATGCAAAAAAACATTCTTTTGCAGTTTGCATAAAACAAAGTAAAACCAAAACATAAAACTAATTTGTTTGCTAGAGTTATTATTGCTTTAAATGAAATATAATAAATATGAAATCGATGTATCAATACACGTTGTTCGAAAGCTTTTATTCATGCGTGTATACGCTAATATTGATCGAAAGCGAGTTCTCCAACTTCGAACAAAAGCGTGGATTGTTCGAAAAAAAACGTGGCTATCTTCGCACATAGCGAAGATAGCGTCGTTTTTCATCCACGTTTTTTGAAATGCATTAATCATACCGGCGTGAAGATAGAAACGCATGATAAATGTATTTCAAAAACGTGGATGAAAAACGACGCTATCTTCGCTATGTAAAATTGAACTGTATATGTAAATTTTATATGAGTTATTTGAATATAAATGGTCAGATCACAGGTCCCAATTAACCGATCTCGCCAATCTTTTCGCACATACAGCGTAGGTATAGGGTTTTTCAACAGGGACGCTAAAGTAGAGTGACAGGGACAGCAAACGAAGCCATATTTTATTGGCGCTCTTTTGACATTTCTCTTCAGTAAGGTTTGCCATTTCATGATGGAAAGATGCCGAATTCGTATATTATAAAAAAAAATCGAAATTCGGTACACCTACCAATTTGTAAATATGGGTATCAAATGAATGGAAATTCTTCAGCGATTGAAAGTTTGTAATTATTTTCAGGACTCGTATACCCTGGTGACCTATATACCACTTTGAATAGTAACCACATATATGTGTAGAGTATTTATAGTCTGCTTAGACCGACTATAATGACTATAATTTGGATAATCATAATAACACCTACTATATAATATCCCTACTTTAAAATTTCCCATGGTATCTAACCTTCCCAACAGGTTCAGATTCAATATGGGAAAAATGCATTTCTTGAAACTTGAAAAAAAAAACGGTTAAAATGAAAAACCCCATCGCAATTTTTGGAAAAGTTCAAGATTATGGACGAATCTAACTTTTATTTTGAAAAATCGTACCAGCCCACAAAAAAATCAGGATAGGTCATGGTGAAAAATGCATTTGAACATGTGCAATTTTTCAGATTCAATAAGGAAAAAATGCATTTTTTAAATTAAAAAAAAAAAACGCTTAAAACGAAAAACCCTATCGCAATTTTTAGATATGTTAAAGATTATGGACCAATCTAACTTTTATTACGAAACATCGTACCAGTCCACAAAAAACTCAGGATAGGTCATGGTGAAAAATGCTTTTAAATATGTGCAATTTTCCAGATTCAATATGGAAAAAATGCATTTATTAAAATTTGAAAAAAACGCTTAAAATGAAAAACCCCATCGCAATTTTTGGATATATTAAAGATTATGGACCAATCTAACTCTTTTTATGAATAATCGTACCAGTCCACAAAAAAATCAGGATAGGTCATGGTGAAATATGGAAAAAATGCATTTTTTAAAACTTAAAAAAACGCTTAAAATGAAAAACCCCATCGCAATTTTTGGATATGTTGAAGATTATGGACAAAACTAACTTTAGGTCATGGTGGATAGGTCATGGTGAAAAATGAATTTAAATATGAACAATTTTTTCAGACTTAAATATGGAAAAAATGCATTTCTTGATACTTAAAAAAACGCTTAAAATGAAGAATCCATCGCAATTTTTGAATATGTTGATGAATATTGACCAAACTAGCGATTATTTCGAAAAATCGTACCAGCCCACAAAATAATCGGGATATATCATGAATATGAGCAATTTTTCAGTTAGAAAATGAAAAAATTCATTTATTGAAATTTGAAATAATTAGAAATCGGACGATGGACATATAATGTGATTATTATTACTTTATTGGGTATTTTTGAAAAAAAAGAAATATATTAAGATCATATATTATATAACGTAAACGGATTTTGAAAATGTTACATTTTAATGAAAGATTGTTAATTCTTCTATTTTTTTAAAAAGTACCAGTCCACATTTTATTTTAATTCCTTCATGGTTAAAAATTGTCCAAAAAATTGAATTTATATAATTTCAAATATTTTTTATTATAAAGCCTCGAATACATGATAGAAAAATTAGAAAAAAATCTATATAGTGTTTACACAACTCGATGAGATTTGTTCTCGATCTCTAGTTATTTGCTCTATAGTGTAATCTCGCCTTAACGGGCAAATTTGAACTTACCGATTATATATCCACCTTGAATTTATATTTTTAATTAAAAGCTTTACTCTGTGAGAACACCCTGTGGAGCGCCGCTTTATAAGATCACTATATCGACGCCCCTTACGAAAACTATTGTATATTTGTTCCCTTACGAAAATTAATACATTATTTTTTAAGGTTCAGAATAAAAGTATGTTATTGTTTTTGATGAGAAAAATAATATGTTTTATGGTTTTGCCAGGAACTCTATTATGTTTTTGATATCTCCGAGAATATGCACATGTATATCTGTGTATCTACGAATATAAAAACCAGTTGGGAAGGTTAGATCACATGGGAAATTTTAAAGTAGGTTTTAGTATGATAGTTAGGATTTTTAAAATTATAGTCGGTCTAAGCCGACTATAAATACCCTACACATATGTTTGGTGATATATAGGTCACCAGGGTATACGAATCCTGAAAATAACTACAAACTTTCAATCGCTGAAGAATTTCCATTCATTTGATACCCATATTTACAAATGGGTAAGTGTACCGAATTTCACCTTTTTTTTTGAACCACAAGTCGTTTCGCCGGAAACCATTATTTTCATGAATTTGAGCATGAGTCAATATATATTTGACCAAAAAAAGTTTTCCTAAGCACGTATACAGTAAAATTGATCTGTAGATATACATTTTATATGAGGTATTTGAACATAAGTGGTCTGTTCTCAGGTGACAATAGACTAATCTTGCCATTTTTCTTGTTCAGACAGTTTAGATATATAAATAATCTAAATCTAAAGTTTCATTGCTCTAGCTCTTCTATTTTTTCTGTAATCGTGATTTCAACATACAGACGGACAGACAGACAGACGGATAGACAAACGGACAGACAGACGGATAGACGGACATCGATAAATCGACTCAGAAGGTCATGCTGATCAAGTATATATATTGTTTTCCATACCGGAGATGCTTCCTTATGGGTGTTACAAACGGCGTACCAAACTGAATATACCCTTTCACTTTTAGTGTGGGGTATAATGATTCACATTTTGCGACGAAGATTGGAATCTTTTTTTGAACATTGTAATAAATATATGTAATCGTTTAATAAAGACCACAGACCATTGGAAACTCAATTCATCATTGAAATTAAACAAAAATTTAATGTAACAGTCAAGATTTCTTAGGAGACAATAACAAGTGACCACGAAATTTCTAAAAATGGACATGTCCTTCAGTCATAATAATAATTATAATAATACTAGTTTAGCGATATAGTTCTGAGAAACCTAGGCTGAACAGTATAACAATTTAAAAATGTCATATTTGTACTCAAATAGAGGAACCTACTTTTTTTGTCCCAGACGCACGGACTCTTTTCTGCTTGTTGACACAAGGAACTTCGTCTTGTCTTCGTTCACCACTAGACCCATTCGACGCGACTCTTTCTCCAATCTGGAGAATGCTGCGCTGACTTCTCGTGTGCTCCTGCCAATGATATTAATATCATCGGCATATGCGAGCAGCATTACACTTTTGTTGAGGATAGTGCCGCTTTGACGGAGTTCGGCAGCTCGAACTATTTTCTCCATCAATAAATTTAAAAAAAGTCGCACGATAGTCACCCTGCCTGAAACCTCGCTCGGTATGAAATGGCTCGGAGAGGTCTTTTCCTATTCTCACTGAGCAACGTGTGTTGCTCAGGGTCATCCTGCAAAGCCTTATAAGTTTCGCAGGTATACCGAACTCAGACATTGCGGCGTATAATCGTTATTCTCCGTTTGATCTCCAGGCTGACGTCGATGTTGCTGTTTATGCTGAATCCCAAGTAGACGAAGTCCTTCACAATGTCGAACTTGTGGGTGTCAAAATCAGCTATTTGTCCAATACTCACGGACTGTTTTTTTGCTTGTTGACACAAGGAACTTCCTCTTGTCATCGTTCACCGCTAGACCCATTCGACGCGACTCTTTCTCCAATCTGGAGAATGCTGCGCTGACTGCTCGTGTGCTCCTGCTAATGATATCAATATCGTCGGCATATGCGAGCAGCATGACACTATTGCTGAGGATAGTGCCCGTCTCACGATAGGGAGTCTGTCTGAAACCTCGTTCGGTATGAAATGGATCGGAAATGTCTTTTCCTATTCTCACTGAGCAAAGTGTGTTGCTCAAGGTCATCCTGCAAAGCCTTGTAAGTTTTGCAGGTATACTGAACTCAGACATTGCGGCGTATAATCGTCCCCTTATCGGAGTGCCGAAGGCGGCTTTATGGTCGACTAATAGGTGGAAGATGTAGATCTGTTTTTCTAGGGTATTTTCCTGATTAGGCGCAATGTGAAAATCTGGTCTATGGTGGATTTTCTAGGTCTGAAGCCTCACTGATAAGGTTCAATCAGTCTGTTGACGTTGGGCTTCAGTCTTTCACATAATACGCTCGATAGAACCTTGTATGCGATATTGAGTAGGCTGATCCCACGGTAGTTGGCGCAGATAGTGGGATCCCCTTTCTCAAGGATTGGGCAGAGTACACTGAGGTTCCAGTCACTTGGCATGCTTTCATCCGACCATATTCTGCTTACGAGCTCGTACATGCTCTCTAATAGCTCTTCGCCTCCGGTCTTAAACAATTCAGCAGGCAGGCCATCAGCACCTGCGGCTTTTTTGTTTTTCAGCCGAGCGATGGCTGTTCTGACCTCGTCATGGTCGGGTGGCGGAATCTCAACATCGTCATCAAGTACTGGGGTTGCCGAGTATACTTCTCTATCGGTGGAATTGCGGTCATCATCACCGGTCAGCAGTTTAGAGAAGTGATCCCTCCATATCTTCAGTGTGCTCGGGATATCTGTCACTAGATTTCCGTTGTCATTTTTACAAGAAGAGGCTCCGGATTTTGAACCTCCGGCTAGACGTCTTATTTTCTCGAAGAATTTTCGAGCCTTATTCCTGTCCCCATGCATCTCAATCTCCTCACACTCACGTCTTTCTGCCTCGCTTTTTTTACCGCGCGACACTCTTGGTCAT
The DNA here is from genome assembly GCA_951804985.1 of Dryomyza anilis. Taxonomy (NCBI): domain Eukaryota; kingdom Metazoa; phylum Arthropoda; class Insecta; order Diptera; family Dryomyzidae; genus Dryomyza; species Dryomyza anilis. The sequence continues at coordinate 24,876,957 of OX638135.1, read as the reverse complement.
ACCACTGATTCCCCAGGGGGCGTTGGAATCCAAGCACCTCTTCGGAAGCCTTACGCATAGAGCAGGAGACATGGTTCCACTGCGCGCTTATATCATCGAGAGGAGGAGTGCTTTGTCTAAGCAGGTGTGAGAGTCGAGTGGAAAAGGCTTGCGTTGTCTGTTGTGATTGCAGCTTTCCGACGTCTAGCTTTCTCTGCGTTTGTTTCCGTACGTTCTTCGCAGCGCTTAAGCCTGTGCAGACCTTGGCTGCTACAAGGTAATGATCCGAGTCCATATTGGCACCTCGGATAGTGCGTACGTTCATCACGCTCGAAGCGTGCCTTCCGTCAATCACAACGTTATCAATTTGGTTTCGCGTTTTTTGATCGGGCGACAACCATGGTGCTACTAACTACCATGTTTCATGCTGCAGCGAAGTCGATTAGCCTCGTTCCGTTATTGGAACTGTTAGAACTGTGTAGAAGCGCTCTTTTGTCTCATCATCTTTCTCGTTCGTCGGAGCAAATTAGGCTAATGTTGAAATATTTTGTCTTGATGCGAATTGTTGCCAGTCTTTCGTCCACGGGCGTGAACCTAGAGACAAGGTATCGAAGTCTCTTGCCGACCACAAATCCACATCCAAATTCATGTCTCTCCGCATGGCAGCTTTAGTAGATATCACAGGACGCTTGTTTCGAGCAGCCCTGTCCCGTCCATCGCATTTCCTGGATAGCGGTGATGTCAGCCTTATATTTTTCGAGGACATCTTCCTGCTGGATAGACACACCTTCCCTATGAAGGGTCCGGTCATTCCAGGTGCATATCCGTAAATCATGGTCCTTAAAACGTTTGCGTGGGTCGTTATCGTTGTAATCGGTCGTTATCCGAGGCTTCTTTTGTGTTTTCATTGGGCGCATAAGTTTTTTCAGTGGTGGGATCCAAATCCAACGCGCGAATCTTCTTTCTGAGGGAGATGTTCGCCACTCACTTTAGCCGACTTCTACACCGGGTGGTTTAGAGCGTCGTTTCCAGGGGCTTCCGCGCGGAGGACTTCCACCGAAGTGGAAGCATCGCCATTTGACAATTTGTCAAATGGTGACCAGTGAGTTGACTTGAGACGACACCGACAAGGATTGCTCTGGCTTCGCCATGTTGAAGCGCACGTTGCCTTGTGATAATCGCCCCCATAGCCCCCAATGAACAAAAAGCTGATTTTGACACCCACAAGTTCGACATTGTGAAGGACTTCGTCTATTTGGGATCCAGCATCAACAGCAACAACGACGACAGACTGGAGATTAAACGGAGAATAACTCTTGCCAACAGGTGCTACTTTGGGCTCAGTAGGCAATTGAAAAGTAGAGCCCTCTCTCGCCGGACAAAAATAATGCTCTACAAGTCACTCATCATGCCCGTCCTACTTTATGGTGCAGAAACATGGACGTTGGCCTCCACCGATGAGAGAGTACTGGGAGCGTTCGAGAGAAAGATCCTGCGTAAAATCTTTGGCCCTATCTGCTTTGCTAACGAGTATCGAATCAGGATGAACCATGAGCTGTACGAGTTATTCGACGACATTGACATAGTCAAGCGCATCAAGATCCAGCGGCTTCGCTGGCTAGGCTATGTCGAACGAATGGATGAAAACACTCCAGCTAAGAAGGTGCTTGAATCGAGGCTCGAAGGTAGACAGCGTAGAAGAGGTCGTCCAAATCTGCGTTGGAAAGACCAAGTTGAGGACAATCTGACAACGCTTGGTATTTCTAACTGGCGTCAGCGCGCGCAAAGAAGAAGCGACTGGCGCGGCTTTATCTCAGCGGCCAAAACCGACCCACGGTTGTAAGGGCCATTTAAGTAAGTAAGTAAGTGGAACCTACAGTTTAAGCCGAATCATAAGTTTTCATGGCTGATGTTTTAACTCTCGAAGGTTATCTACCAAGAGGTAACGCGGTAAAGAAATACAGAAATGCATTCGCTGGTATTCTAACCAGCGACGTTTCGGCTTGTATTCCAACACACTAACCTTCTGAGTCACCGACATAGTATATGGTAATGCATATTTTATATCATTATAGCGTAATTATTTTAAATTTTCTCTAACAAATTTTACAAATGACATGTATCAAAACATAAAAGCAACGCAATATGAATTTGAAAAAAAAACTATTTCAATTAAAATCTCCAATTTTCGTCTAAAAATTTGAAACATAATAATTTTCCACAGAAAACTGTTTGTTGTACTAATTTTCTGTGAAATTTTGAGAACATTATAATATTCGTCATTTAAGTAAAAATTAAATCGTATTAGTTTAAAAGTGATATATACTTTTTTTCGTAAGACAATTTCAATATAATAGTTTTCGTATGGGGCGTCGATGTAAAGGTTCGTGTATTTACTATATGTATTTACTATGTGTATTTACTATATGTAATTTGGGTAATAACAAATGTCGTAAGCATTTCGCATCAAGCATATTGTAGATGACGCTTTTGGGAGTGGATGTAAAATAATAAAAGTAAAAATTTATGATTTAATTGTTTATATTTACAATAATACGACTGTATATATCTTCCTTTATTATGCTTAAATTATATACATAAGAAATATGCATTGTTTTGGTAAGTGCTGCTAAGTTCGGACCATGTTTGTTTTTGCTATTACTATATACAGAAAAAAAAACAAAAGCAATATCTTTGGTTTGAATTTGACATGTGTTACCGCTTCACAGGTGCGTACCAAACATAATTTTTTGAGATACTTATATGCATATATATTATATTTGAGATGTCTGGTACGCACTTGTAAAGCTGTAAAACGAATATAACTCGTTTGGCTGCTAATGTGTTATTATTATTTTATACGAAACCAACAACATACAAACTAGTGATCGAATTTTGCGCGGCAATTTTTTTTTAAAACAAACAAAACTCGTGCGTGATGTTGTACAAGCAGTTTTTGTTGCCAACTGGATGGCAGTACTAGAATACTTACAATCAGTGTGTGCCATGTATGGGCAATTCCACACCAAATCGACCAACGGTTGGAACTCACCTTCTTCGATATCAATGAAATTTGTGCAACTGACAAAGGGTATCAAGATATGCATTGATCATTTTTTTACTTATTACGCCCACTAATTTCAGAGATACAGTAGTTCAAAGTTGCAAAAAATGGGAAAGAAATCACTTTTCTATGGTTGTTCATATTTCAATATCTCTTAAAGTAGAAATGATACAAACTCCGTTGATAGCTCGTTTTAAAGCTAATAGAACAAGCTTTTATACCAATTAAGTTGTAACTTCTAAAATGTTACATGTGGCCCGTGGTAATTATCCTTGCACTTCAAAATTGATGTCCTTAAAAAGGACCCTTTTTAAAATTCTGAAAAAAATCACATATTTTGCTTGTATTAATGTAAATATGCATGCCAAATTTAAAGATGGTATTTTGATCGCATTTTATTTTAAAATTTAATTTTCTAAATTTTTACATATTTTTTTTTTCAAAAGTAAAATTTGCAATAATTTTTTAATGTATTTGTAACTCTGAATTCGAAAATTGTGTCAGTTTCACCAAATGGTCTCTAGTTTTTGAGATATATACCATTTTTCGAAAATCGTAAAAATTATATCCCAAAATCAATATCTCAAAAACTAGAGTCAATATGATAAAACTGACGCCATTTTAGAAATCAGAGTTAGAAATAGATTCAAGAATTATTGCAACTTTTACTGTGGAAAAAAATTTTTTTTTCAATACAAAAAATAAATAAAAATTTTGAAAATTATTTTTTAAAATATGATGCCATCAAAATACCATCTTGAAATTTAGCATGAGCATTTATATTAAATCAACCAAATTACACGATTTTTTTCAGAATTTTAAATGGGTTCTTTTTAAGGACATATATTTTGAATTGCAAGGATAATGACCACGGGCCACATGTTCACGTTTAGAAGTTACAACTTGGTCAGTACATATCTGGGTACCCTTTATCAGTTGCCTCAATTTTATTGAAATCGAAAAGGTAAAATCTCAAATTTGACTTTTTTTTGTCGATTTGGTGTGGAATGGCCCGTATACATGGTAGCAACGAAAACTGAAATATGTCTTTATTATGTTATATACATACACTTTTTTTAAGGGCAACAAAAAAAGCCATTTTCCAATTTATAATGATTTTAGGGTAACATGGTTGATCTCGAATCTGAAGACTGTTTTACTCTATTAGCTCTGCTTTGCTCACAATTTATGAACAACTAGGATGTTTAATCACAGTACAAAAAATATTTTAATTTCAGAAATTACAGGTTGTTGGCAATGTTGTTTATCATGAACAGGCGCATTTTTTTACTTTGACACCATCGTCCCAATGCTTTTCTATAACCCTCGTTTTTTCGAATTTTAACTCTATTTATTACAAATTTTGACTAACCGCTTGAACGCTTGAGAAAACTATTATACTATCATCGGGAAACATATTCAGCATAAAATATTAGGTGGGTCCTCAAATAACAAAATTCACCTATTAAACAGAATAATAACAAAAATATTTGTATTTTGTTTATTACGTTGCATGCACATTTGAAAAAAAATTCTAAATCTGAAAAAAATAATATATTCTTTCGGATTTTGTCATTCTACAAACAGGATATTTGAAAAAAACGAAAATTATTGTTTTTAGGAATGATTATGCACGGTATGAATTAGGTGGAAATTCACACTCATATTTTTTGTATTTAAAATTTACATAAATGCTTACACGTTAAATATTTTTGAAATATGTACTGTCACCGCTAATTGTTCATATTTGACCCCAAATTGTGAGGAACCCAGAGCTGATTGAGCAAAATGTACTTCAGATTCGAGATCAGCGACCCTTTGTTATCCTCAAATCGTTATAAAATCTGTGTAATTTTGAAATTTTTTTAACATTTGAATATGTATTCATTATTAGTATTAATCAAATTTCACGATAATTATCGTACGTATATAGTAATAGAAAAAACAAACATGGTCCGAACATAGCAACACTTACCAAAACAAAGCATATTTCTTATGTATATAATTTAAGCATAATAAAGGGTGATATGTACAGTCGTATTATTGTAAATATAAACTATTAAATCATAAATTATTACTTTTATTATTTTACATCCACTCCCATCAACCAAACTCTATATATAGGTTGTATTTCTTTATTCATTCTGGAATAAGAATAGAATGAACAAAATAGTTTGATATTTTATCCGAATATCTAGAATACTGTGAGTAAAGTAGCAGTTTCAGAGTAACCAGAATAAAAAAATTTAAACAAACATTAAATATCATTTGAAAATCAAACACTCATTAAAATTAACTTTTGTAAAAACGTTGCTTATCAATTTAGAGGTATGTCACTAAAATGCTAGCACATACCAATGCATCGTACATCATTTCACATATTTTTCTTAATCAAAGAGGTTCCGTACATGCAGATTAAAAAGTGCAGTACCAAACTTGTATTTTGCAATGCCACAATCTTAAACATATGTCCGCGCAATATGCAGTTCTTAAATATTTTTAAAAAAGGACACCAATATCTTACGACACAGGAGACAAACCACCAATATCATGCGACAGACGCGACTTCATTAAAATAATAAATTAAATTTGTGTAAATAATTTCTAATGTAGCCGCGGTAGCTCAGTGGTTAGTGCGTTGGACTGCGAGCCGAAAGGTCCCCGGTTCAAGCCTGGACAGGGGCTAACAACATCTTTTCATAGAAACATTTTTCCGCGCTACCTCTCGGCAGTAAATGGCAAACCTACGAGAGTAAAGCTATTGCCTATGAAAAGCTCTCACCCGCCGTTCGGATTCGGCAATAAACTGTAGGTCCCACCACTTTGAGTACAAATATAACACGCACAACTGAAAATGGTGAGAGAGCTCGGCCGAAGTTCTATACAGGACTGTAGCGCCAAACTATTATTATTATTATTTCTAATTTGACAGTTTTATTCTGTGTATTCTATGATTGAACTCAGAACAAACAGAATGCGTTCTGAACGTTCTGTTTTGAATAAAGTAACAGAATTCGGATAAGCCAGAACGTTCGGAATAAATAAATTAATAGAAATTTTGAAAACAGTATATTATGCACGTTCAGAACGAATAAAGAAATACACCCTTAGTAAATACACGAACCTTTATATGGTGATCTTACAAAACGTCTCTCCACAGTGTGTTCTCAGAGAGTAAAGGTTTTAATTAAAAATAAAAATTCAAGGTGGATATATAATCGGTAAGCTCTAATTTGGCCGTTAAGGCGAGATCACACTATAGAGCAAATAGCTAGAGAAAAAATCTCATAGAGTTGTGGAAACACTATATACATTTTTTTCTAATTTTTCTTATTTCTCTATCATGTATTCGAAGCTTTATAATGAAAAATATTTGAAATTATATAAATTGAATTTTCTGGACAATTTTAACCATGAAGGAATTAAAATAAAATGTGGACTGGTACATTTTAAAAAATAGAAGAATTCACAATCTTTCATTAATATGTAACATATTGAAAATCCGTAATATATGATCTTAATATTAATTAATTAAGTGTAATAATCACATTATATGTCAAACGCACTGTGTACCCAAACGCTCTTAAATCAGGTGAAATTCAATATTTTCGGAACCACTCAACCGATTGAAAAAATTTAAAAAGTTTTATACAGAGAAAACTTTAGAGAACTTAAGTTTTGAAATTAGAGTTTGTATCTTAAATGGTTATGGAGATAAAAATCAGTAAATTTGAAATTATTTTCATGATAACTCTTTCAAAAATTGTAAAAAATCAAAAAGTTATTCGATTTTTAAAATTATTTTGTTTGTAAAAAGCTTACATTGAGATCAAAAGAAAAAGTGCTTATATGAGATTGTTTTAAAGATATAGACTGTAACATGATTTTTTTTTAATTTTTGAAGACTTTACTTTACATATTTTACATAGATTGTACATTTTATCATGAAATTAAAAAATTTGTATTGGACTTTTATAATTATTATTAATTATTAATACATAAATCATAAGCTAAAAACCGTTTTTAAATATATCAAGTGGTTTAGTAAATATAAAATTGTAAAGTAGAATTTTTTATTTTCCATTTTTTAAATTTTTTGGAAAGTTGGACTTTTACGCAAATCTCCGTAAGTATTTTTTTTTTCTTTACTAATATGTACTTTTGTTATTATATTTTGATAGATAACATTACTAAGAATCTTTTAAATAATAAATCTTATCACAAAAATATTTAACCAATCTGGCAACACTGGTCAATGTTCAAGTTTTAAATTTTTTTTTTACTTTGACCACCTGCAGACAAGTTTATAGGAAGAGTTATTTCTACGTATTTTTGACCCATACTTATCTTTACCTGGCGAAGTATATGTGCAGGGCAGCATTTTTTCCAAAAATACTAATGGGACTTAGATTAAAACCGTTATATATAACTTTTTAATATATATAAAATGTTTTAATAAGACATTAGTACGTAAAACTATTGTATATTAGGTAAAAGTTTTATGATGATAAGATTAATACTTATTTAGATATATACAATCAAATTTTAAGTTTTTTTTTATTTTATTTTTTATTTCTTTTTCAATAAAAAAAGTGTTCAGAAACTATATGTCTTTATATCGCCACATATATTCTTTGAAATCTCTTCTTTTCAATGAAGCCAAACACGTATATATTTACTTTACATATGTGTACAAAATGACATATTAATTAACATCATGTTTCATCAACTTCAGTATTTTTATACCCTACACCTATGAGGTACAGGGTATATTAACTTTGTGCATATATTGTAACGCCCCTTAGGAGGCGTGTCCGGTATGGAAAAGTATATATATTCTTGATCAGCATCACTACCCGAGTCCGTTTAGCCATGTCCGTCTGTCTGTCTGTCCGTCTTGCTGTCCGAATACAGAATAACTTGAGAAATACTGATCAGAATGCGATGAAATTTCGTCTCAATATATTTTAGCCAAAAGTAGGAACTGAGTTTGAAAATGAGCCAAATCGGTCAACGGACACGCCCACCTCCCATACAAGTCACTTTTATATAACTCTTTCGGAACTAATAACTCGAAAAGTATTCAAGGTATAGTTATAAAATTTAAAATGTATTGTTAGAATTCACCTAAAAATATGTGGTCCAAAAATGGGCGTGATCCGCCCACATTTTTTTTTCATTATTTCCCGGGTTTTCATAGTCGAAAATTGATCCGTAAATTATTAAAATCAAATCTATGAAATATTAGCCTTTCAAAATTTTAAATATAGGCGTGGTCCGCCCAATTATATTTTTCAATTTTTTTTTTAAGTTTTTTATACTTTATATAAATTTTTAATTTATGGGGATATGAATAATTTTCTGAGGGTAAGCATTCCCACCAAAGGTGTAGGGTATTCCATAGTCGGGCCCGACCGACTATAAAAATCCGCCCCATGTGACCGAACTTACCCATGTGACCTAACTTTCCCAACTCGTTTAATTTTATTTTGTTTTGCACACCTGCAGAAAAGTTTTCAAAGCCCAACGTAAAAATTTAGCTATGAAATTTAACTATTAAAGATAAACTAGTTCTAAACATTTATTAACCTTACTTATTTTTTTCCCGTCGAACTATGTATGCATGACAACATTGTTTCAGAAAATGTAAATTTTTTAAAAGGACAGTAAGGGTAAAAAATACGTAGAAATAACTCTTCCTTAAAACTGCTTACTTAAAATTTACCTACGGACTTTGAAAACAAAGTAAAAAAAAAAATTAAAAAGTTGAACTTTGACCAGTGTTGCCAGATTGGTTAAATATATTTTTGGGAACAGTTTTGTCATTTAAAAGATTCTCAGTAATATTATCTATCAAAAGAATATAACAATAGTACATATTACCAAAGAAAAAAATATACTTACGGAGATTTGCGTAAAAGTCCAATTTTCCAAAAAAATTTAAAAAATGTAAAATAAAAAATTTCTACTTAACAATTTTATATTTTCTAAACCACTTGAGATATTTAGTTTAGATTACGATTTATGTATTAATTGTTTATGAAAGTCCCATTAAAATATTTTAATTTCATGATAAAATGTACAATCTATGTATAAATATGTAAAGTAAAGTCTTCAAAAATTAAAAAAAAAATCATGTTCCAGTCTATATCTTTAAAACTAATCAAGATATTTTCTCATATAAGCACATTTTCTTTAGATCTCAAGGGAAGCTTTTCACAAACAAAATAATATTAAAAATCGGATAACTTTTAGATTTTTTACAATTTTTGAAAGATTTTTCATAACCAAAATTTCAACTTTACTGATTTTTATCTCCATAACCATTAAAGATACAAACTCTTATTTTAAAACTTAAGTTTTCTCACATTTTCTCTGTATAAAACTTTTTAAATTTTTTCAATCGGTTGAGTGGTTCCGAAAATACTGAATTTTACCCGATTTAAGAGCGTTTGGGCACTCTGTGCAAATTTAAAATTTTTCCAATTTCAATAAATGATTTTTTTCATTTTCAACCTGAAAAATTGCTTATTCAAAGTAATTTTTCACCATGATCTATCCTAATTTTTTTGTGAGCTGGTACGATTTTTTGAAATAATCGCTAGTTTGGTCTATAATCATCAACATATTCAAAAATTGCGATGGATTCTTCATTTTAAGCGTTTTTTTAAGTTTCAAGAAATGCATATTTTCCATATTGAATCTGAAAAATTGCTCATTTTTAAATTCATTTTTCACCATAACCTATCCTGATTTTTTTGTGGGCTGGAACGAATTTTCGTAATAAAATTTAGTTTTGTCCATATTCTTAAACATATTGTTCCGAAAATTCAGTCTACGGAAAACTGTTCTATGAGTTCGTATCGCTGGATTGTGTACAAAATAAAAACACACTAATATTTGGTTTTAACTAGTATTTTTTCTACTAGTATTAATTAACTTTATTTACTTAAATAACAACTTAATAACAATCACTTATAACCACTGCTATATTCCTACAATTTATCTTTACAATGTTCGCTCACAAGATGCACTATTTCACTATCAAATCACAACTGAAGTGATGTACCTCAGATGCGGCTACCTTATATACTGCATGCATCAGTTCGACACGTTTCGACAAGCTTCGACTTGTTTCGAGAACCTTCTACTCGTTTCGTGAATGACGCATGCTATTGGCATCTCATTCGCACTCATGTGTTTTAATGCGCAGATCTTCCATATCTTTCTCGCACACTGCCTCAGTGCGCAGAATGATCTTCCGTCTCTTTCTAACACATTGCTTAGTGCGCTGAATTGTCTTGCGTCTTATTATTGTTGAATGCTTGCACTTTGGGCAAATTACATCTTTTCGTAAGACTGCCCTCCACCTAAATCTGTTCGTCCCGAACTGATGTTAATCCTCTCTCTCTCTATATGGCGGCAACCTTTCTAAATGTACTACTTTCATTTTTCGTCTAACGCTCGCAGTATTCTGAATCCGATACACTACATCATTAATTCTTTTAATTATCTTTTATGGTCCTTCCCAGTGTCGTTGTAGCGTAGGGGATAAGACTTTCTTCCTTTGTGAGCAAAAAAAGTTCTCCATCCGTAAATCCCTCTGAATTTGTGCGCAAGTCGTATCTGGCCTTCATCTTATCACTCGCAAATTGTGTACGCTGTCTTACAAATTGATGCAATTCGTTCATTTCTTCACTTTTTCTGGAAACGTAATTGTGTATAGGAATTCCAGCTGAAGGACTCGCACCGAACTTTAAATCCGCAGGTAATCTTAAGTCTGTTCCAAAAACAATTTTTGCATGTGAAGCATCTGTGGTGTCATGAACCGCCGTTCGATATGCCATGAGAAGCAGTGGTATGTGGGTATCCCAATGTTTTTGATTTTTATCAACCACTTTTCTGAGATACTCTACCAAAGTCCGATTGAATCGCTCCACCATGCAATCAGATTGCGGGTGCAATGGCGTTGTTCGTGTTTTGTGTATGTTGAGGACTTTGCATACTTTTTTAAATACAGCAGACTCAAAATTTCTTCCTTGATCTGAATGCAATTCCAACGGTACTCCAAAACGGCTTACCCAGTTGTTAACTAATGCAACATGCAACTGCTGTGGCTTCTTGATTCGGCATGGGATACACTTCAGGCGACTTGCTGAGGTAGTCAATGACGACAAAGACATACTTATTACCCGCATCACTGATTGGAAATGGTCCGGCGACATCCATGGCAATACGCTCGAACGGTGCTCCAACGTTGTACTGATGCATCCTACCGCGACTCCTGATTGTTGTTCCTTTTGCTGGTGCACATTGCGGACAAATGCGAATCCAATCGGCGACTGACTCTTGGCATCCAACCCAATAAAAACGTTTCTTTACCTTTTCTACCGTTTTATTTATGCCCAAATGACCTCCAGTAGATCCACCATGGTATTCCGCTAATATCTCTTTAGTTATACTCTACACTACGAGTGAAAGGGTATATTCAGTTTGGAACGCCGTTTTTAACACCCAGAAGGAAGCATCTCCGGTATAGAAATGTATATATATTCTGGATCAGCATGACCTCCTGAGTCGATTTAGCGATGTCAATCTGTCCGTCTGTCTGTCCGTGTGTCTGTCCGTGTGTCTGTCTGTATGTCTGTCTGTCTGTTGAAATCCCTACTACTTAAACAATTAAAGAGCTAGATAAATGAAACTCATAATTTAGATTACTTATAGACCTACGCTGTATGTACGCAAAAATGTGACCTGTGATCTGACCATTTATATTCAAATAACTCATATAAAATTTACATCCACAGTTCAGTTTTACTGTATTCGTGCTTAGGTAAACTTTTTTGGTCAAATATATATTGACTTCATGCTCAAATACATGGAAATAATGTTTTCCCGCAAAACGACTTGTGGTTCCCAATTGCGGACACATTGCGGACAACTGCGAATCCAATCGGCGACAGACTCTTGGCATCCAACCCAATAAAAACGTTTCTTTACTTTTTCTACCGTTTTATTTATGCCCAAATGGGAACAATAATAAAACTTCGAGCGGATGTGCCATCTTCATTTTCCCATACACGATATAAGCAACCATCTTGCAGTTTTAAGCTCTGACACTGTGCCCAGTACGCCTTAGTTATTGGGCTGCCGGAAGCTATCTCTTCCCATGATGGCTTTCTTTGCTGTTCCTTGAACATCATAATTTTTGTAAGATCGGGATCACTCTTTTGATCGATTTGAATTTGTTCCGGAGTCCATTTTGCATCGGGTAAAACATTCAGCAGACGAATGTCAAATTTGTTTTTTTTCCTTCTGCTCTTAAACATGTCTGCATTCAAGTTTACACGGTCGTCGGGATGCACTTCCATGATGACCTCCTTTACGATGTTCGATGGTGAAATCGTAGCTCTGTAATCGCTCTATCCAACGCGCCTTCTTTGGCCTTCTGGGTCTTTGAACTGAAGTAACCATCTCAGTGCTGCGTGATCGGTTCTCAAGTGAAACTGTTGTCCATACAGATATTTGTGGAAATTTTTCACACTTTCGATTACAGCAAGAAGCTCCCTCCTGGTGACACAGTAATTTCGCTCGGCTTGGACAAGATTTTACTGTAGTATGCGTTCACTTTTTTTTGGCCATTGATCACCTGAGAGTGAACTCCGCAAATTCCGTATCCACTTGCATCCGTGTCCAGTACACATTTTTCACCTGGAATGGGATACGCAAGAATTGGTGCCGAGCAAAGTAGTGATTTTAATTTCAAAAAGACATTTTCTTGATCATCGCCCCATTGAAAAGATCGGTTCTTTCTTGTCAACTCGTGAAGACTGCCAGCAACATTGGAAAAACCTGGAACAAATCGCCTGTAGTATGTACATAGTCCCAAGAAACTTCGTAGGTCATGTAGATTTTGCGGTCTGGGCCTCTCCTTGACTGCAACTATTTTATCTTCATCGGTATGCACTCCTTCCGTGGTAAGTCGATGACCCAGATACTTGACTTCTTTCTTGAAAAGTGAGCATTTCTTTGGTCTAAGTTGTAGACCCGCATTTTTCAATCGAAAGAATACTTTCTCCAAATTTCTTAGATGTTCGTTGAAATCCTTGCCCATAACAATTATGTCATCAAGGTATACTAGGCATGTTTTCCAGTGTAAACCTTTTAATACGTGCTCCATTAACCACTCGAATGTTGCTGGGGCATTGCATAGTCCAAACGGCATTACCAAAAATTGCCATAGTCCATCTCCAGTACTGAATGCGGTTTTATCTCGATCTTTCTTATCGATTTCTACTTGCCAGTAACCGCTGCAAGTCCAACGTGGAAAACCACTTAGCATTAGATAGTGAATCCAAGGTGTCATCGATTCTGGGCAATGGATAACTACCTTTCTTGGTGACATCATTAAGTTTTCGGTACGACCATCCTTCTTTTTCACCAATACTACTTGTGAACTCCATGGACTCTCAGATGGTACTTTTCTACAGCTCTTCGTTTGCTTCAATAACCCACAATCTCCATTTAACAATTGCTTCTGAATTGGGTGATATTTTCCTATTTTTATGAGCGATAACTTGTTTAATTTTCGGGCTCTGGTCACAATCAATGTTTAGTTGGATCTCTGTGTTCGCATAACTCAAAATTTTTCTTGTTAAATCTTGTGTGAATCCATTCCTTATCATGAAGTCAATGCCAAGTATTATTTCATCCACTATTCCCGCCACTATAAAATCATGCTTATCTGTCGTAGTACCAATCGTGATTTTCTTGGTAATCTTTCCTCTGATAGGGGCCTCTTCGCCTGTAGCTGTTTGCAATCTTATTCCTATAAGGGGCTCTACTTCGTCCATAACCAGGTTACAGGGAGTGTGAAGCTCCCGTATCCAATGTTACCATATATGCTGTACAATCAATGACTCATTCGACAGTTAAGCTATTTGGCTTTCGAGCAATTTTTGAAATGGAGATTCTGGGGCAATCGGTTATGGGAGTCAGATCGTGCCCCGCAGAACTGACTCGATTTAGTTTAAAGATTGTTTAAATTTGTTGTTATTTTCGATTTAATGATTTAATGAGCACTTGCGTTTTTTATGGCAAGCACGTGCCATATGCCCATATTTATCACAATTGTAGCATTTCCCTTTAAATTGGTTATCACGGTTGGCAGATGTGTGTTCGGATTTATTACCTGCTTTTACCGCTTGGCACACTACCTGAAATAAGTCATCGCTTTCAATAATCATTCTACGGGCTTTGAAAACTGGTCGACACAACGTATTTGTGGTCTCCATGGTAAGTGTTGTGGTTACGGTTTCCGTAGATGTTACCTTGTTACACTTTTCTATGAAATCACTCGTTGAATCTGCATACGACAAATGCGCAAGCCTCTCGACGTCCGCTGCATACGCCTGCAATGTTTCACCATTTCTTTGCATTCGGCCCTTTAGTTCCATCCTGTATATAAGTTTTATGTGATCACTGCCGTATTTCCGTTGCAGTGCAGCCATAACCGCTGCAATACTTCGGCTGTACCTCCTTTCAAGACCACAATAAGTGCTGCAACGCTGTCTTCATTGTTCCATCTATTACTAACAACCGTTGTTTCAAATTGTAGCTTAAAAATGTTGAATGCTGTGGTACCATCGTACGTTGGCGACTTAATTTTTGTACCACTAGTAACTTGCAGTGAAGGTCAACTTAGCTGTAACGCACCGAAATCTTCTTGCATTTCTGGAACTTTTTGTCAAAGCCATTTTCCAATCTTTGAATTTTATCATCAACACTGACTTACATTGTTGACCTTACATGCTCCTCAAGACCTTTTACTTTGCCATTGAGTGTTCTTTCTCTGGATTGTGTACAAAATAAAAACACACTAATATTTGGTTTTAACTAGTATTTTTCAACTAGTATTAATTAACTTTATTTACTTAAATAACAACTTAATAACAATCACTTATAACCACTGCTGTATTACTACAATTTATCTTCGACACGTTTCGACAAGCTTCGACTTGTTTCGAGAACCTTCTCATCGTTTCGTGAATGACACATGCTATTGGCATCTCATTCGCACTCATGTGTTTTAATGCTCTGATCTTCCATTTCTTTCTCTCACACTGCCTCAGTGCGCTGAATGATCTTCCGTCTCTTTCTAACACATTGCTTAGTGCGCTGAATTGTCTTGCGTCTTATTATTGTTGAATGCTTGCACTATGGAGCAAATTGCATCTTTTCGTAACAAGATCCAAAAATTGCGATGGGGTTTTTCATTTAAAGCGTTTTTCAAGTGCAGTTTTTCCATATTGAATCTGAAAATTTGCACATATTTAAAAACATTTTTCGCCATGACCTATCCTGTTTTTTTTTGTGGGCTGGTACGATTTTTCGTAATAAAAGTTAGATTGGTCAATAATCTTTAACATATCCAAAAAATGCGATGGGGTTTTTCATTTTAAGCGTTTTTTTAAATGTTAATAAATGCATTTTTTCCAAATTGTATCTGAAAAATTGCACATATTTAAAAGCATTTTTCACCATGACCTATCCTGATTTTTTTGTGGACTGGTACGATTTTTGAAAAAAAATGGTAGATTAGTCCATAATCTTCAACAAATCCAAAAATTGCGATGGGGTTTTTCATTTTAAGAGTTTTTTTTCAAGTTTTAATAAATGCATTTTTTCCATATTGAATCTGAAAAATTTCACATATTTAAAAGCATTTTTCACGATGACCTATACTGATTTTTTTGTGGACTTGTACGATTTTTCGTAATAAAAGTTAGATTGGTCCATAATCTTTAACATATCCAAAAATTGCGATAGTGTTTTTCATTTTAACTGATTTTTTAAAGTTTCAAGAAATGTAAATTTCCCATATTGAATCTGAAAAATGGCTCATATTTAAATGCATTTTTCACCATGACCTATCCTGATTTTTTAGTGGGCTAGTACGATTTTTCGTAATAAAAGTTACATTGGTCCATAATATTTAACATATCCAAATCTTGCGATGGGGTTTTCATTTTAATCGTTTATCTTTTTTCAAGTTTCAATAAATGAATTTTTTCCATATTGAATCTGAAAAGTTGCACATATTTAAAAGCAATTTTCACCACGACCTATCCTGATTTTTGTTGGGCTGGTACGATTTTTCGTAATAAAAGTTAGATTGGTCCATAATATTTAACTTATCCAAAAATTGCGATGCGGTTTTTCATTTTAAACGTTTTTTTCAAGTTTCAAGAAATGAATATTTACATTTAAAGTTGAAATAAGTACCCTTTCTTAAAACGACATTTTTACCATGATGTCAGGGTATATTGGTAAAATGTTTTAATATTGAAATTAATTGAAGCTATTTTATTTAAAATATATTCAAAAATTATGGTACTGTTTGTATTGTAAGCGTCTAGTTTTTATTTTAAAATATATGCATTTTTCGTAATTATAAAAATATATGACTTTATATCAGTTTGTAGTATATTATTGATTATATTACATGGAAATGCAAAAAATAAGAAGATTTTGATATATTGTATTAAAAAATTAAAAAAAAGGCGAATTCAAATTGTGCGCTAACTTCGCAAATTGTGGGATAACTCCAATTCGCCGCGATGCGCTAGTACGTATTCA
Organism: Dryomyza anilis; assembly: GCA_951804985.1. Taxonomy (NCBI): domain Eukaryota; kingdom Metazoa; phylum Arthropoda; class Insecta; order Diptera; family Dryomyzidae; genus Dryomyza; species Dryomyza anilis. The sequence goes on along the minus strand of OX638135.1, from coordinate 24,860,276 downwards.
TATACAAAAATCTTAATAAATTTGTCAATTTTGAATCGATGATCTCAATTTTTTTACCACATGATAAGAAAATGTGAATCTATTAGTTGATTATTCAACTTTAAAAATTCAAAAATTTATTTTTATAATATTAATCAACAAAATCGAACATTAAGTTTTTCATAAAAATGTATTTGGTGACTTTTCGTTCTACAACGACAATATATACTTCTCCATACAGGATATGCTTCCTTCTGGGTTTTACAAAAGGCGTACCAAACTTCACTCTTTGTGTAGGGCATAAAAACAAAAACACACGCAACTTCAAAGACAAAATAGCTATTGTTGAACTGTTTCTGTTTTTTCGCTTCGCTTATGTCGATCGACTTTTGTGCAGCACGCTTATGCACTGAAACTTATTATTTTGCTATCAAAGTGGTATTATGTATATTTTTAGGTATAATGTTTTTATTAATTGTAAAATCATTAAATTTTTATCTTACGTTGAATTATATGTGTACTATTATTTATAAATTTAAAACCAAAATCTCTCTCTTTTTTTTATTTTGCATTCACATGTTTTTATTTAAAAAGAAACAATAAAATATGGGAATCTAACAACACAGAATCCAAGCTAGTGGTCCAATTTATCGCGCGTAATTTTTAACACAACCAACAAAACTCGTGAGTACTGTTGTGCAAGAATTTTTTGTTGCCAATTGGTTGGTTGCACAATAATATACACATGTTGTGTGTGTCATGCAGCTGTACGTTCACTCTAAGAAATCTGATTTAGGAGTAGTGAATTTACTACATTTATTGCGGTTAATTTACTAATTTTTTATAAATAAAAACACTAATACATCCGTAAAAATAAACATCTGACATGTTTTTCATGAAAAATATGTTATTTTACACAAATGAACTGTTGTGAGCTGAAATGGTAAATTTAAAGATTCTGCTATGTTTTGTATATAAACACATTGAAGTGTATAAAAATGACATCTAGCACACACACATATTTTTTTTACAAGATCATTAGCTGACGCGAACCAAAGACCACGCGAACCCTATTGTCTGCGCGATTTTAGAAGACTTGAGACGGTGTCGTCTCAAGTCAACTACTGGTCACCAGAATTGGCAAATTGTCAAATGGTGACACCTCCACTTCGGTGGAAGTCCTCCTCGTGGAAATCCCTGGCAACGGCGCTCTACACGACCCGGTGTAGAAGCCGGCTAAAGTGAGTGGCGAGCATCTCCCTCAGAGTGAGGGTTCGTGCGTTGGGTTTGGGTCCCACCACGGAAAAAACCTATGCGCCCAATGAAAACAAAAAAGAAGCCTCGGATAACGACCGATTACAACGATGACGACCCACGCAAACGTTTTAAGGACCATGATTTACGGATATGCACCTGGAATGTCCGGACCCTTTATAGGGAAGGTGCCTCTATCCAGCTGGCAGATGACCTCGAAAAATATAAGGCTGACATCAGCGCTATCCAGGAGATGCGAAGGACGGGACAGGGCTGTTCGAAACAAGCGTCCTGTGATATCTACTACAGCTGCCATGTGGAGAGACACGAATTTGGATGTGGATTTGTGGTCGGCAAGAGACTCCGCCACCTTGTCTCTAGGTTCACGCCCGTGGACGAAAGGCTGGCAACAATCCGCATCAAGGCTAAATATTTCCATATCAGCCTAATTTGTGTACACGCTCCGACGAATGAGAAAGATGACGAGACAAAAGAGCGCTTCTACGAGCGCCTAGACAACGCATACGAGCGCTGCCCCCGCCACGATATCAAAATCGCGCTAGGCGATTTTAACGCCAAGGTGGGCAGATCGGAATATTTAGCCTCCATGCCAACACTTCCGATAACGGAACGAGGCTAATCGACTTTGCCACAGCACGAAAAATGGTAGTTAGTAGCACTAGATTCGAACATTTTGATATCCACAAGGCCACATGGTTGTCGCCCGATCAAAAAACGCGAAACCAAATTGATCACGTTGTGATTGACGGAAGGCACGCTTCGACGTGATGGACGTACGCACTATCCGAGGTGCCAATATGGACTCGGATCATTATCTTGTAGCAGCCAAGGTCCGCACACGCTTAAGCGCTGCGAAGAACGTACGGTACCAGAGAAAGCTAGACGTCGGAAAGCTGCAATCACAACAGACAACGCAAGCCTTTTCCACTCGACTCTCACACCTGCTAAAGCACTCCTCCTATCGATGATATAAGCGCGCAATAGAACAATATCTCCTGCTCTATGCGTACGGCTGCCGAAGAGGTGCTTGGATTCCAACGCCCCCTGAGGAATCAGTGGTATGACCAAGAGTGTCGCGCGGCCACTGCAGAGAAAGACGCTGCGTGCAAATCCACCCCGCAGTCAGTAGCTACGCGAGCTGCGAAAGAGCTATACAAAGTGAAGTAAAGGGAAGAGAGACGTCTTTTCAGGCGTAAAAAAAGCGAGGCAGAAAGATGTGAGTGTGAGGAGTTTAAAATGAATGGGGACTGGAATGAGGCTCGAAAATTCTTCGAGAAAATAAGACGCCTAGCCGGAGGTTCAAAATCCGGAGCCTCTTCTTGTAAAGATGAGAACGGAAATCTAGTGACAGATATCTAGAGCACACTGAATATATGGAGGGATCACTTCTCTAAACTGCTGACCGGTGATGATGACCGCAATTCCACCGATAGAGAAGTAAACCCGGCAACCCCAGTACTTGATGACGACGTTGAGATTCCGCCACCCGACCATGACGAGGTCAGAGCAGCCATCGCTCGGCTGAAAAACAACAAAGCCGCAGGTGCTGATGGCCTGCCTGCTGAATTGTTTAAGACCGGAGGCGAAGAGCTAATAGAGAGCATGCACGAGCTCGTAAGCAGAATATGGTCGGATGAAAGCATGCCAAGTGACTGGAACCTCAGTGTACTCTGCCCAATCCTTAAGAAAGATCCCACTATCTGCGCCAACTACCGTGGGATCAGCGTACTCAATATCGCATACAAGGTTCTATCGAACGTAATATGTGAAAGACTGAAGCCCATCGTCAACAGACTGATTGGACCTTATCAGTGCGGCATCAGACCTGGAAAGTCCACCATAGACCAGATATTCACATTGCGCCTAATCCAGTAAAAGACCCTAGAAAAACAGATCGACACCTACCACCTTTTAGTCGACTATAAAGCCGCCTTCCAAGCTCCGATAAGGGAATGATTATACGCCGCAATGTCTGAGTTCGGTATACCTTGGAAACTTATAAGGCTTTGCAGGATGACCCTAAGCAACACACGTTGCTCATTGAGAATAGGAAAAGACCTCTCCGAGCCATTCCACACCGAACGAGGTTTCAGAGAGGGTGACTCCCTATCGTGCGACTTTTTTAACTTATTGATGGAGAAAATAGTTCGAGATGCCCAACTCCGTCAAAGCGGCACTATCCTCAAAAAAAGTGTCATGCTGCTCGAATATGCCGACGATATTGATATCATTGGCCGGAGCACACGAGCAGTCAGCGCAGCATTCTCCAGATTGGAGAAAGAGTCGTGTCGAATGGGTCTAGCGGTGAACGAGCACAAGACGAAGTTCCTTGTGTCAACAAGCAAAAAAGAGTCCATGCGTCTTGGACAAAAAGCTGATTTTGACACCCACAAGTTCGACATTGTGAAGGACTTCGTCTATCTGGGATCCAACGTAAACAGCAACAACGACGTCAGCCTGGGGATCAAACGGAGAATAACTCTTGCCAACAGGTGCTACTTTGGGCTCAGTAGGCAATTGAGAAGTAGAGCCCTCTCTTGCCGTACAAAAATAACGCTCTACAAGTCACTCATCATGCCGGTCCTACTTTATGGTGCAGAAACATGGACGCTGGCCTCCACCGATGAGAGAGTACTGGGAGCGTACGAGAGAAAAATTCTCCGTAAAATCTTTCTCTCCTATATGCTTTGCTAACGAGTATCGAATCAGGATGAACCATGGCTGTATGAGTTATTGGACGACATTGACATAGTCAAGTGCATCAATATCCAGAGGCTTCGCTGGCTAGGTCATGTCGAAGGAATAAATGAAAACACTCACATAAAATTGTATTTTGACTATACAGATGTGTACTAGTTTTGCATACTTTTGTGTGTAAATTTTATTTTTACACATTCGTTGGAATTTACTACATTAATAAGAGGAAACCGGTTTCCTACATTTATTATATTAAATTTTTCTTAGAGTGTTGTTTTACGATGATACAGGGTAATAAAGAAAACTGAAATATGCTTATACGATGAAATATGCCGCATATTAATGAAACATCGCACTTTTCTAGCCACGTGAGAATTCTTTTTTAATTTTATAAGAGGTCTTTACAATTTTTTTTGTGATCGAGTTTTTAATGAAAAAAAAAACTGAATTCGTGGCTGTGGTTCCACAACCTGATTTTATGATATAACTGTAAACTGAAATTTCTAGTATAAAAATGAATTAAACGAAGAATTAGGTTTTGTATGGTTTTTTATTAAAACATTAATTTTTAATGTTTGTAGGAGTTATAGGCTCCTAAATAGTTATATAAAAGTATCTCGTATGAGAGGTGGGCGTGTCCGTTGAACGATTTGGCTGTTTTGGTACTCAAAACCATTTTTGTGTAAAACATATTGGAACAAAATTTCATCGGATTCCAACTAGTATTTCTCAAGTTACCGTGTAACAGATAGACAGACGTGACATGGCTAAACGAACTCGGGTCGTGATGCTGATCAGGAACATATATACTTTTCCATAAAGGCCACCCATCCTAAGGAGCGTTACCATATCTGCACAAACTTAATATACCCTATAAGAACAGGTGTAGGGCAGGCATGTCAAACTCATTTGGCATCACGGGCCGCATTGTCAACTCAAAAAATGTGTACCATACAAGAAAAATTCGTTCGTTTTTTACATTTGGATCTAAATTATAATGTTAAGATGATAAAAGTTTCCATTGATCTTCGTTAAAAGCGTCGCAGGCGAATTTTCTTTGCAAAAAATTGTGCGACTTTTGTCTGGTTGAAATATATCGAAAAAATGCCCGATCTTCTTTGATCTTGCCAAAAACTGTGTCTGCGGTATTTACAATAGAGTAGCGTCGTTAGCTCAAGGTTAGTGCGTCGGACTGCGAGCCGAAAGGTCTCTGATGGCAACAACATTTTTTTATACCGCCCTATCTTTTGGCAGTAAATGGCAAACCTACGACAGTAAAACATTGCCTATGAAAATCTCTCACTAGCCATTCGGATTCGTCATTAAACCCACCACTTTGAGTATAAATATAACACGTACATCTCAAAATAGTGAGAGTGCTCGGCCTAAGTTCGTATAGGGCTGTAGCGCCAAACTATTATTACTATTAACAATGGAGTATATAGTCAAGGCAATCATGAAGACCGTCGTTGCAAAAAGCGAATCCGAATTTCCGCTACGAATACGAATTTTTTACTATCATGAGTTCCGTGCGTAATGGATTTCCGTGTTGCGAATACAAAAATGTAACTTCGAAAATTCGAAATCAGCTGTTTATGTCAAATCAGTGAAAATTTACCAACAAAAATTAAAATAATTTTTGCAACAAATAGTTAAAAATATAATATTTTGAAGAAAATTGTTTAATGTGCCTGCAAATATTGATGTAGGCGATTAATTCAATTGAATCGATAGGCCTATGGAGGAGTATCGGATCTTTGGCCAGCTCCCACTTGCAATTCTCACGCAAAACGGACGGACGTCTATAGATTTACCAGACACTGCAGCAAGAGATTCTTCGGATTGCCGGCCATCGAGTAAAATATGACCAGAACGAAATCTCATAAAACGTGTGCTAAGCAACAGTGTTGGTTGGCTGGGCTGTTTGGCTCGGCCACCTCGTGCAGAATCAGCTCCAGCGCATGCTGAAAATTGGCAGCGAGCGACACGATTGCGCTATCTCACAGGCGTTGTTTCCCAGAATGGACTTGATTAACTTGTGATCGAGCAGACAGTAAAGCGTCATCTCATCCTCGCCGCTCAGCGCCACCTCATTGTCGACGAGTATTAGAAATTTAGAGCGGGATAGCTGCAAGTTCACGCGCATGCCGTGCGCCACAGATTCAGCAAGAGATAGTCGCGTAGTAGACAAATAAATTTAACTAATTTACATTTACTAATTTTTATAGTTTTGTTAAACCAAACACAAGTGAAATGAATTAATTTTATGCTTTAATATAAAAATACTTTTTTTATTTGCAATGTGTACAGTATTTTCGTGTTAATTCTTGAACTTCAGATCTTTGGCCAGCTCACACTTGTTGTATAAGTAGGTAGCTGGCGGACGTATCCAGCACCCCGGACTTAAAGCATAAACAGCAAATGATTCTGCGGCATTTGTATTTATATCACTTGTGCACAAATTACAGCAAAAAATCATTAATTAATGCAAAACAAAAGATTTTTTCACAAAAAGAACTACATTCCGACACAACAATGCATTAGTAGAAAAAGTGTAAAAAATCTGTCAGAAAATCCGTTTCGACGGAACTTGTAATAATATAAATCCGAACTTTGAATTCGATTCGGACCCTATGATAGATAAATCCGAATCTGATTGATTGCCTTCATGATTGCCCTGAGTATATTGAATTAGATCTTGTACCAATGTCGAAGGCCAAATTGTACAAAAACTGCAAAAATAGTTTGAAGCGACATATCGCCGTTTATTTTTCGAATCGATAATGACAACGATTTGTGATCAATATTGCATCAAATAGTTCAAATACATAGAGATTTTTTTGAAAAGCATTGCGATATCGATGTGGAAAATGTTTAAATATCCTAACATAAAATTTTACTCTACGAAAATTACGAAATTTTAAAAATTAGCAACGCGATCGGATTTTTGTTATCCAAGTTTGTTATCCAAGTTAGTACTGGTTACCAAATTTTTTATATTATCGGTAAAAACAATACTTAAACATATTGAAAAAGTTGGTTTTAAAAATATTGTATATAAATTTGATTGAAAATGGTACCTTTTTATGAACAATTAATTTAAATTACAACGACAATGAACATTGATAAGATGTTCGAATTTAGGAGTTATGACGAAGTTGGTTTTATTATCCGCAGAACGAGGTTTGCAGCATTCTGCGGAGTTTTTTTCTACAACCACAAAAAGTGATAATTGATTAATTTTTTTGAAACTTTGGACCACTGTATCTGGAGACGGTGAGTCTTGTACTCTGGTAGATTTGGTGTGGAATGTCTGTAAAACAAAAAGTGTGACTTACTAAAAAAAAAAATGTTAAAATGATTTCAATTCAGGTATGTGAAATGCAAGACTCTTGTCTGCAAATTTTTGTTTCTTGTTTTATTCTGATTGCGCCTTTATTTGATACTGGAGCTGAAATGGTTTTGTAAAAAAAAAAAAAAACATTTGTTTTAAAAATTGCACGAAAATACTTATCAGTAATTCAGCCAGTGCAGAGCGCTGTTTCTCCGCGGGCGGAAATATAGTTACCGCTAAGAGGTGCTCCTTATTACCTATTATTACCTAATGTTAATATGCTAATTATACCCTACACTAAGAGTGAAAGGGTATATTCAGTTTGGTACGCCGTTTGTAACACCCAGAAGGAAGCATCTCCGGTATGGAAAAGTATATATATTCTTGATCAGCATGACCTCCTGAGTCGATTTAGCGATGTCCGTCTGTCAGTCCGTCTGTCTGTTGAAATCCCTACTACTTTTAAAATTGAAGAGCTAGATAAATGAAACTTATAACTTAGATTACTAATATACCTACGCTTTATGTGCGAAAAAAATGGCGAGATCGGTCCATTGTAACCTATGATCCGACCACTTATGTTCAAATACCTCATATAAAATGTACATATAAAGATCAATTTTTATGTATACGTGCTTAGGTAAACTTTTTTGGTCAAATATATATTGACATCATGCTCAAATACATGATAATAATGTTTTCCGGCGAAAAGACTTGTGGTTCACAAAAAAAAAAATCGAAATTCGGTACACCTACCCATTTGTAAATATGGGTATCAAATAAATGGAAATTCTTCAGCGATTGAATGTTTGTAGTTATTTTCAGGATTCGTATACCCTGGTGACCTATATATCACTTTGAATGGTAACCACACATATGTGTAGGGTATTTATAGTCGGCTTAGACCGACTATAATTTTGATAATCCTAACTATCATAATTACACCTACTTTAAAATTTCCCATGTAATCTTACCTTCCCAACTGGTTTTTATTTATAAAAATAATCAATATATAGAATAAAATAATACGTTTATTGTATGGGTCATAAAAGGGTCTTTTGGCAACCTTTATCGAATTCCGAATGAAAAATTGTAAATGGGGGTTTAACCCTCTAAAGGGTACCATTAGCCTTCTAATGATGTTGAACCCCCTTTTGAGGGTCACGGATCACACTAAAGGGTACCATTAGCCATCTAATGATGTCCGCCATCGATTTCCGAAATAAAAACTTTTAGGTCATAAATGGGTTTTTGACCCGCTTTTGGGGATCATGGACCACTCCAAAGGGTACCATTGGCCTTCTAATTATGTCCGCTATCGATTTCCGAAATAAAAATGTTTGGGTCATATATGGGTTTTTGACCACCTTTTGGGGGTCATGGACCACTCCAAAGGATACCATTACCCTTCTAATGATGTCCGCTATCGATTTCCGAAATAAAAAATTTTGGGTCATAAATGGGTTTTTGACCCCCTTTTGGGGGTCATGGACCACTCCAAAGGGTACCATTAACCTTCTAATAATGTCCGCTATCGATTTCCGAAATAAAAAATGTTCGGTCATAAATGGGTTTTTGACCCCCATGAACCACTCCAAAGGGTACCATTAGTCTTCTAATGAGGTTCGCTATCTATTTCCGCAATAAAAGCGGTTTTTGACCCCCTTTTGGGGGTCATGGACCACCGAGAGTGGTACCATTCGATTTCCCACTATGGCTGCTACCGATTTCTGCAATCAAAATTTTTTCGGTCTTTTTATCACTTTCCGCCAACTTTTGCCCACCCACTTTTGTCCAACGAGCTACTCGAATAGCTCAAACAAACGAACGAACAAACTACCCGGGTTTTGCGAACTACCCGGTTAGCTCGAACATTTAATACCCGGGTTTTTCGAGTATTCGAGCTACCCGGGTAGCTCGAAAAACCCGGGTAGCTCGGGTACCCGGGTAATCGAGAGCTCTGATATAAAACAATTCATAGTTCATAGTTTTTCTATTCACTAGAATATCTAGTTTATGATTGCACAAATAAAAATTCAAATTGATGAAATTTTTGTTTTGGCCCAAATGCGGCCTTCGATCCACTGTGCAGCGCTGGTGTAGCGAATTTGCTTTTTATTAAAATTTTTAGTTGATATGCATTTCATTTACGCAATAATGTTAAGTACTTTCATGTCAAAAGAAACACTTATAGGGCTTGATCTATTGATTTTGTAAAAAATGACGATGATTGCAATGGTTGTATTTTAAAAATGTGTCTGAATGTTATATTTAAATACGGTCAGTAGTAGGCTCACTTAACCAATCAAGTTAAATATTAATATAATCATTATGAAGACAAACATTCATTCATATACTACATCTTAAAAAAAGTTGTGACCTTTTATGATATCGTGTATTTAATAAACAACGGATTGGATCTACTTTACAAATCCTTGTTGTTGTCGTTAATGGTTGGTGCATAGTCGACTCTTTTGCAACCATTTATGGTGTTATATTGTTGTTATACTGTAAGTTATTGGTACTGTGTTATTGGAATTATTCCCTCGCTCCCCATATGGCCAACCATCGTACCCCATATGGCCAAACGTAGATATACAATGTAATAAGGTTGCCAACCTGTACGATTCTAAAATACTTTTGCAACATTTACTTATTGAGAATAGCTTTTATCTTATATCACACTTTACTTTTAAAGTTTCACTGTAAATTTTAATTTAAATTAAAAATAACGAGTTAGGAAAGTTAGGTCACATGGGTAAGTTCGGTCACATGGGGCGGACTTTTATAGTCGGTCGGACCTGACTATGGAATACCCTACACCTTTGGTGGGGATATTAATGTGGGATATTTAATTGCATACCTTAATTTTGAAGTTTTTAATTATGCTGAACCTCCCCACCCTCAGAATATTATTCACATATCCGAAATTTACGTGATATATCCCCAAAATTCTAAAAATTAATATAAAAGTATAAAAAACTAATAAAAAAAAATAGAAAAATATAATTGGGCGGACCACGCCTATATTCAAAATTTTATAAGGCTAATATTTCATAGATTTGATTTTAATAATTTATGGTTCCATTTTCCATTATGAAAACCCGGGAAATAATGAAAAAAGATGTGGGCGGTTCACGCCCATTTTTGGACCACATATTTTAAGGTAAATTACAACAATATTTTTTAAATTTTATAACTATATCTTGTATACTTTTCGAGTTATTAGTTCCTAAAGAGTTATATAAAAGTGACTTGTATGGGAGGTGGGCGTATCCGTTGACGGATTTGGCTCATTTTCAAACTCAGTTCCTACATTTGGCTAAAATATATTCAGACGAAATTTCATCGCATTCTGATCAGTATTTCTCAGTTGAGGGTGGAGATAGCCCCCCTAAAAAGGCGCACTTTTGAATTTTTCAAACAAATTTTCAAAAAAACACAAAATGAAAAAATGCGCATAATACTCAGAATTGTGCGCCTTTTTAAAAGAGCGGAAACTATAGAGAAAGGCGCAAAATTTTCCAAAAAGCATAAAATTGCAAATGCGCCTAATTTACAAAATTTTTGAGCATAATTCGCAAAAAATTTTCAAAACATACTTACTTACTTACTTAAATGGCCTTTACAACCGTGGGTCGGTTTTGGCCGCTGAGATGAAGCCGCGCCAGTCGGATCTGCTTTGCGCGCGCTGACGCCAGTTAGAAATACCAAGGTTGTCCTCAACTTGGTCTTTCCAACGCAGATTTGGACGCCCTCTTCTACGCTGTCCACCTTCGAGTTTCGATTCAAGCACCTTCTTGGCGGGAGTGTTTTCATCCATTCGTTCGACATGACCTAGCCAGCGAAGCCGCTGAATCTTGATGCCGGACAAATTGCCTACTGAGCCCAACGTAACACCTGTTGGCAAGAGTTATTCTCCGTTTGATCTCCAGGCTGCCGTCGTTGTTGCTGTTTACGCTGGATCCCAGATAGACGAAGTCCTTCACAATGTCGAACTTGTGAGTGTCAAAATCAGCTTTTTGTCCAAGACGCACGGACTCTTTTTTGCTTGTTGACACAAGGAACTTCGTCTTGTCCTCGTTCATCGCTAGATCCATTCGACGCGACTCTTTCTCCAATCTGGAGAATGCTGCGCTGACTGCTCGTGTGCTCCGGCCAATGATATCAATATCGTCGGCATATTCGAGCAGCATGACACTTTTGTTGAGGATAGTGCCGCTTTGACGGAGTTCGGCAGCTCGAACTATTTTCTCCATCAATAAGTTAAAAAAGTCGCACGATAGGGAGTCACCCTGTCTGAAACCTCGTTCGGTATGAAATGGCTCGGAGAGGTCTTTTTCTATTCTCACTGAGCAACGTGTGTTGCTCAGGGTCATCCTGCAAAGCCTTATAAGTTTCGCAGGTATACCGAACTCAGACATTGCGGCGTATAATCGTTCCCTTATCGGAGTGTCGAAGGCGGCTTTATAGTCGACTAATAGGTGGTATCTGGTCGATCTGTTTTTCTAGGGTCTTTTCCTGGATTAGGCGCAATGTGAAAATCTGGTCTATGGTGGACTTTCCAGATTTGAAGCCGCACTGATAAGGTCCAATCAGTCTGTTGACGATGGGCTTCAGTCTTTCACATAATACGCTCGATAGAACCTGTGTGCTCTGGATATCTGTCACTAGATTTCCGTTCTCATCTTTACAGGAAGAGGCTCCGGATTTCGAACCTCCGGATAGGCGTCTTATTTTCTCGAAGAATTTTCGAGCCTCATTTCTGTCCCCATGCATCTCAATCTCCTCACACTCACGTCTTTCTGCCTCGCTTTTTTTACGCCTGAAAAGACGTCTCTCTTCCCTCCTCTTCTCTTTGTATCGCTCCTTCGCAGCTCGCGTAGCTACTGACTGCAGGGTGGATTTGTACGCAGCGTCTTTCTCTGCAGTGGCCGCGCGACACTCTTGGTCATACCACTGAATCCTCAGGGGGCGTTGGAATCCAAGCACCTCTTCGGCAGCCGTACGCATAGAGCAGGAGATATGATTCCATTGCGCGCTTATATCATCGAGAGGAGGAGTGCTTTGTCTAAGCAGGTGTGAGAGTCGAGTGGAAAAGGCTTGCGTTGTCTGTTGTGATTGCAGCTTTCCGACGTCTAACTTTCTCTGCGTTTGGTTCCGTACGTTCTTCGCAGCGCTTAAGCGTGTGCGGACCTTGGCTGCTACAAGGTAATGATCCGAGTCCATATTGGCACCTCGGATAGTGCGTACGTCCATCATGCTTGAAGCGTGCCTTCCGTCAATCACAACGTGATCAATTTGATTTCGAGTTTTTTGATCGGGCGACAACCATGTGGCCTTGTGGATATCAAAATGTTCGAATCTAGTGCTACTAACTACCATGTTTCGTGCTGCGGCGAAGTCGATTAGCCTCGTTCCGTTATCGGAAGTGTTGGCATGAAGGCTAAATTTTCCGATTGTGGGACAATAGATGGCTTCTCTGCCCACCTTGGCGTTAAAATCGCCTAGCACGATTTTGATATCGTGGCGGGGGCAGCGCTCGTATGCGTTGTCTAGGCGCTCGTAGAAGCGCTCCTTTGTCTCGTCATCTTTCTCGTTCGTTGGAGCGTGTGCACAAATTAGGCTGATATGGAAATATTTAGCCTTGATGCGGATTGTTGCCAGCCTTTCGTCGACGGGCGTGAACCTAGAGACAAGGTGGCGGAGTCTCTTGCCGACCACAAATCCACATCCAAATTCGTGTCTCTCCACATGGCAGCTGTAGTAGATATCACAGGACGCTTGTTTCGAACAGCCCTGTCCCGTCCATCGCATCTCCTGGATAGCGGTGATGTCAGCCTTATATTTTTCGAGGACATCTGCCAGCTGGATAGAGGCACCTTCCCTATAAAGGGTCCGGACATTCCAGGTGCATATCCGTAAATCATGGTCCTTAAAACGTTTGCGTGGGTCGTCATCGTTGTAATCGGTCGTTATCCGAGGCTTCTTTTTTGTTTTCATTGGGCGCATAGGTTTTTTCCGTGGTGGGACCCAAACCCAACGCACGAACCCTCACTCTGAGGGAGATGCTCGCCACTCACTTTAGCCGACTTCTACACCGGGTGGTGTAGAGCGCCGTTTCCAGGGACTTCCACGAGGAGGACTTCCACCGAAGTGGAGGTGTCACCATTTGACAATTTGTCAATTCTGGTGACCAGTGAGTTGACTTGAGACGACACCGACAAGGATTGCGCTGGCTTCGCCATGTTGAAGCACTCAGACACGTTGCCTTGTGATAATCGCCCCCATAGTCCCCAAACATCATAAAGTTCAAAACATCATAAAGTGGAAAAGACGCCTAATTAACAGAAATGTTGAAAAATAACCTTAATTTACAGAGTTTTTGCGCCTTTTGTAAATATGCGTCTTTTTTATTTTGCGTTTGTTTTGATAATTTGGCGCTTGTAAGACGATAAAATCAGGTAAGTTATGCTTTGTTTTAATTTGGATTGTTATTTGAATAGATTACTAATATATTCTGTAAATTATGCTCCTTTTTAATTGTTCGCTTTTTTTAATTTTGCGACATTTAAAATAAACTTTAAATAAAAATCAGCTTTTTGACATTTTAATCTTTGTTAAAATTGTCGAAAATAGAGGATATACTTTTATTTTTAAGTTGACTTTAAATTGTCTACGAATATGGGCCTTTGTATCCTGATCAGGTTGACTAAGGTAATTCTAATTTCATATTTTAATTACATTAGAAGCGTTGGGTGCAATAAAGACTATTCTCAATAAATGATCCAATAAGTCACAATTATTATTCCGTGAAATCCCATATAGATTGGGAAAAGTTTACTTTTTGAGATATTTGCATTAGAAGTTTATAAATATCTGTGTCTCATAATGTAATAAACCAATTACACAGATTATATTTTCTTTGATATTTAATCTTTTAGCTTTATTTTGTTATTTTTTCTGTCACTATCAAGGATTGAAACCTAAACGAATAACGGTTTCGATTTCGGTTTCGATTTTTTCCGCGTTACGTCGGTTACGGTTTAGGTTACGGTTTCGGTTTTAAGTTTTTATAATGGTATACCGGTTACAAGTTACGGTTTTTTATGGTGTTAAGTTATGATCAAATTGTGATATTGCACTGACGATCAAAGTTTTAATAACGAATATATTAATATGACAGAAAGAAATAATTACAATAAAGATGGAAATGTAAATATCGAATATATTTATAGATTAGAGGGACAGATAGATTTGAGGATAGATCATTTGTATTCAGAAGAAACTCAAAAATTAATGAATATAGTTAAAGAGTTTAAAGGAATTTTTATTGAAAATAAAATTATAAGTTTTACCAACGCTATAAAACACAAAATCATAGTAAAAGATGATATTTCTATTAAGAGCAAAATATACAGATACCCTTATATACATAAATTAGAGATTGAAACGTAATTTAAACAATGTTTGTTATTATTTTAGTGATAATATTATGTTATATGAATTACTTAATTGATTTCGCAAAGAAAAAATTTCAATCGTGACCACAAACCAATGAAAAGCAACATTTTGGCATCACCTGAGATATGATCTGAATTGCAAAAGAGATCTGAGAAGCGAACCTTACACAAGAGCAACAAGAATACATCGGTAAATGTTCTTAAACTTCATAAGAAGAAGAATTTTGTACAATGTTAATAATTTTTGAATGTTAATAATTTTAGAATGTTAATAATTTTAAACTTTTTTTCTAATTTTTTCTTGCATTATCATTGTTTTTTATGACCTTATTTATTATAATTTTTTATCCTTAATATATATGTCCAAAATTGAGCTGTTTTGAAAAATCACTCAAAAACAAATTAAAAGACTTATAAATGATATTCTATTCTATTGAATAGATCCTTTAAAAGAATTTAAAAATTATTCAGTTGAACTTTTCAAAACCTGTCCCACTTTACCCCAAGCTCCCAGGCTATATTTTACTCATGGTTGAAGTATATACAGGTTAGACCATTTAGACGTTTAATTGACATACAGTGTGCTGAGAATGTCAAGAATTTTAAAAATTCAACAATTATTGTTATTTTAAACTTTATTTTCAGGTTATGGTTTTTTTGCATTAAAACTTTGGAGATTTTATAAAAATTTCACTTCAAACAGTTTTCAAAAAAAAAGAAAATGGCAACTGAATTTTGAAAGATGACTTAACCTGTATATACTTCAACCATGATTTTACTTATACAATAAATAAAAAACCAATATCATTAAAATTTGAATTGTTTAAAAAAAATGTGCTTGGAGTTGCTGGTGTTTTGTTGTTAATTCGATTTACCGCTACACAAATTAATGAAAATAAAATACAAATTTTAGACTAAAGACCGTTGTTTTGGAAATATTGTATCTCAAAAACAAGTAGTGAATATTTGTAAAACAAAAAATTATTATTTTGGGAACTCCAAATTTTATTATATTTAAACATGCCTAAACCTATAAATTAAATTGAAAATATTCTACGGGTTCTGCTGGTTAGTGATTTGTTGTTCTAAAATTTTCAATTCAAAATGTATATAGTGATTTTTAAGATATTTTTCTCTAAAAATCGAAAGATACCAGAAGTATATAGGAACAAATGCAATAAAATCGATTTTGAAAAATAAATATTTGCTGACTTTTACTTCTACAACGACGATTGTTGCGGGCTCCAGGGGTCCTTTTGTACTTGCCTTTATAAATGAAACCGTCAGTGACAATATTCCCTCGAAGTCCACAATTCCTAACAATTATTATTAAATAAAAACGCAAGGATATTTTAGACTTGCTTTATACTTTTATTAATTATTTTTAAGTATTTTTACAAGCTTGAGTTTAAACTGAAAACACGTCTGCACTCTAAGGCAGTTAAAATCATAACGCTTAAAATCTAAACTTAACCTCTACTCATCACCTCGGTATCGTGCGACTCATGAACCCCTTGCTTATACTTATTTCTTAAAACACAACTCATAAATGCAAACAAGCATATTCTTAAATCTACGTACTACTAAAAACCTCATGAACCCCACCTCAGATATTACTAATATTGTGAAATCATTAACTGAGAAAATTCCAATGTGCTAAATTCTTAATTGGTTCCCATGCTGGCGTTAGTCTTGACTTAAATTACAACCAATGCTTTTGTTGTTGCTTTTAAACAGACGGCACACTTGCTAGCGTGTGCCTCGGATCAAATTGCAACCAATGCATTTTTCGTTGCTTTTAAGCAGACTTAATTTTATCTCCTGAAAGTATGCACTCATAAACATTATGTACTTGTTCCAGTTACGTCGTAGACGTTATGTTAAGTTAACATGAATCTGTTATTGTGCTTTTAGATTTGAACTTTATGTACATACTGGTTATGTGCAGGCTTTCTGAAATACAACAAAAAAAACGTTTCTGATTCACAACATTCTTCCCCCCTTATTTTAAGAAAAAATTATTATTAAAAAGAATAATAGTTTTTTCTTTTACATCATTAATATTTCAATATATTTCTGAATTTATCTAACTTACAATAATATTTAAAATCAATAATTATTTTTCATATTATTATAATTTATATTCATTTTAAGAATCTTATTAATGCTTATTTTCGTTACTCAATTACTTAATTAATGGTCGCAGTTTTAGTGATATTTATATACTTTATGTAACGCTAAAAAGAAAAATGTATAACATTACAAGTCACTGAACGTTTCAATTGACAAAACAGTAATTGATCAAGTTACCGCTTTGCAATCGCTGCGTTCCGTGTTGCTCTGTTGTTTTTCTTGTTTATTCATCTAAGTCATTAAATGCTTTAATTTGTGCAACGATATGTTTTATTTTATTTTTTTTTTTTGTGATATTTATTGAAAATAAGTCATTTAATTTTTGTTGAGTATATCTTTAGTTATTGTTTATATTTATTTATATATATATATATATATATATATATATATATATATATATATTTAATGTTTCTTCAAGTTTTTCT
Source organism: Dryomyza anilis (assembly GCA_951804985.1). Lineage (NCBI taxonomy): Eukaryota > Metazoa > Arthropoda > Insecta > Diptera > Dryomyzidae > Dryomyza > Dryomyza anilis. Next base: position 24,842,970 of record OX638135.1, on the reverse strand, counting down.
TTACTTATTTCTAGTCTATTAAATTAATTATACAAAAAAAAAATATAATTGTGTTTTCTATCAATTTAAAACATAAACTGCTGTGATCAATAGTTCTGTTACTCTCTATTTACGTATATAGGTTGGCTGGCTGCATTTTATATGTTTCTGGCACTGTTTCGAAAAGCATTGTTATCATCATTTATTCTCATCTTTCATCTTGATTTTCTTAGCATTGTTAAATTTGATGTCTTCTATGTTGCGTTGTTTTTTTAGTCAAATTGAATCGTATTTTGTTGAGAGCAGATACTAAAATTGGTAGGTTGCTAATTTTATAATTCTGGATATTAATACGAATTTGTCTTCTTTAAATGTTTTAAGAGTTCTTGTAGCGAAATTGTCATCTTCGGAAATCATCTTTAATTATACGTAAATGTTGTTGTTTGATGTTGTTCTCTTATATTTCACTTGTTGTAAAAATATTTGAATATTTGAAGTTCTTAGTGTTTTTAATTTTCGTCTTCTTTTTTAAATTTTTAAATTTTTTAAATTTGAAATTATGTTGTTTTGTTGAAGAAATTGTCAGCATAATGTTTCACACATTATGCTTTACGTTGTTGATTTAGTACAATTATGATAACTTTTTTGATGTGTCAAATTTCTTTTTCTATAAGGTTAGCATTGACAGCTGAATAAGTGTATATGGAATAGCTCCTTCAACTTATTTACAAAATATTAGCTTGTTCCTTGAGTGATAAAATTGTTATCTTTTAATTATATGCACGTAAAGATGTAAAATGTTGTTGCTTCTTTATGGTAGAATAGTCACAACTTTGCTGATTTGTCGAGCTTCCACATTCATGTTTATAGTGAGCTCCTTTCTTTTAATTAAACATGTTATTGATGTACAATTGTTGTTGTCAGCGCCATGCCTCTCACATGTTTCTTTATCATTCTTCTCTTGTACTTCATTACATAATATTACCATTTCAGACCTTTACCCAACAAAATTAAACGATCTTCTTTGACAATTAAAATTTAAACTTAGTGTCTTCTGCGTCGAATTTTATTGTTTGGTGGACTGCTAGTTATTCTTCTTCTTCGTTCATGTTTTATTTCCATGTCGTGGTTGAAATGCATTTCCAGAGCCAGGATTATTATTAAAAATACTTATTACTTTGTATTGTTTACTATAACTTTATAAATAATTTATATTTAACATCATTTTTACTTTCAGTATTCATAATCTTTGTTTATATTACCTTACATCATAGTATTAAAATTTTATATTTTAATTGTATATTTATATCGAACATTTTACTTATGCCACTGTGTACATATTTTATTTTACTTTAAAATCTTTAATTTTTTTTCTTAATATATAGAACTTCTTTTATTTATAATTTCATTAGCACATGAATCAATGCTAAGTATTTTTAAAAATACTTAACTATTTATTCATGCACTAATTTATGAATTTAATCATTATTGCCAATTTTCAATAATGGTAAGCGCGCGCGATTTATGCATAACTACTTTTGTACATTCAATAGGTACATATATATTTTCATTACCGTGTAATGATCACATTTAAAACGTTTGTTAATTTTGTTAGATTGTGTATTGTATTTTTTTTTCTTATCATTCAATTATTGTTCAAATTTTTACGCTGCATTAACGTATCTCGTTTCATTTTCGGTACATTAGTGCATTGTTCCTAGATGCAAAACGCTGAATTGCATTTTATCGATTATAACATTAGCTCCTCACTTCTATATGTGCTCCACTTTAGTGTGTGCTACGCTAACACCTATCTGTACTCCAAGTGCAATGATCTTTCTGTTGCCTGTTTCCATTGAAAATGATCTTGACAATGAAACTGAAGTACTGACCTATCTCAATTATAGTGACAATGTATATTTTATTGCTTTGGCAAATTCGTACTGAATTCTTGTTTTTGAAATATCTAATATAATCTTCTTTATACTTTATTCCTTTCTCATTTAATACATAATCTAATGCTAGTCATCTTCTAAAATTAATACATAGCTATTTCCTCATGCACTAATTTAGATTTTAAAAACATATTAAAAAAAAAAAAATATTTACGCGTACTTTATTTACGTTGTTTGCAATATATGGCATTGCGGTTAATTATCATTATGAACTGTTGGTTCAGTTATTAATTTCGTTGTTTTTGTTCGTTCGATTGTGTATAACTTAAGAGTTATATGCTTTTAATAAGTTATTATGGAATTTTTTCCCTTTTCCCTTGATACAGATCACTGTTGTCACAGGACTTATTATCGAAAGGACTTCATAGGGACCTACCCAGATTGGTGAAAATTTGTTTTTCCTATTCTGGTTTTTTAATAAAACTTTATCTCCTTCCTTAAAAACTACCGTACTTAATGTATTATCGTAACTTTGTTTAGATCTTTCCTTAGCTTTTTCTTGATTTTGTCTGACTATCTCATGTGTGCGCTGTATTTGGTTTTTTAATACCTTATTGTAATCTTCACTGTTATAAATTGGTGAACATTTTCGTTTTAGGTTAGTTGGCATGTCAAATTCAAATCCGTATAAAGTACGACAAGGCGTTTGCCCTGTTGACATATGCACTGTGTTATTGTGCACATGCATTGCCGAATTCAACCATTGGTCCCAGTTGGACCCATCCTCTTTTGCAAAACATCTCAAATACTCCGCTAAAGGTCTGTGACTTCGTTCTAACGAGCCATTCGCCTGCGGGTGATAAGGTGTTATATGCATTTTGTTTAATGTTTAATAACTTGCAAGTGTCTGAAAATAATATTGACACAAAATTTGAACCATTATCTGTAATTAAAATTTTCGGAATATTATAACGCGTGATAATTTCCTCGTAAAAAGCTTTGGCTACTGTGCTTGCTTCCGCGTCTGGGATAGCTACGCAGCACATGTATATTGAAAAATCGTCTTGAAAAGTTAAAATATATTTATTTCCTGACACTGTTTCAGGTAAAATTCCTACCAAGTCCATATAAACCTTATCGAATGGACGTGTTGGCGTATCTGTCAAAACCATTGGCATTTTTGTTAACTTTGAACTTTTGTTCATTTGGCATTTAGGACAGTTTCTAACATATTCTTTTATTTGTTTCTGCATTCCCCTCCATTTAAATTGTTTCTTAATCCTAAAGTATGTTTTAAGTGTGCCCTGATGGCCTCCTAGTGCTGAATCATGAAAATCTTTCATCACGGTTTTAATTTCATCTGGATCAGTTAATATTTGAGCTCATTATTTGTATCTATTATTGTTTCATCTACGACTGGTGTACTGATTTGTGGTTTTATTTTTGTGATTTGCTGATCTAAAATATTTTGTGTAGTTTTGGATGGTGTTTGTACGGCTGTAATATCTGGTTCTATATATGGAATTCTGCTTAAAGCATCCGCATTTAAATTCTTTTTGCCTGGTTTGTACATTATTTCAAAATCATATTCCGATAATTTGTGTCGGAAACGAGCAAGGCGGGATGTCTGATCTTTTAAATTTGCAATACCTTTTAGAGGCTGATGATCTGTAAAAATTTTGAATGGTCGCCCTAATAGGTATGCTCTAAAATTTTTTGTTGCCCAAACAATTGCTAAAAATTCCTTTTCAATGGTAGAATATCGTTTTTCTGCTCCATTTAAAGTTCTACTTGCAAACGCGATCGGTCGGCCGCTTCCTACTTCACCTTGAGATAGGACTGCACCTACTGCTTCGTTACTTGCGTCTGTTGTTAGTAAAAAAGTTTTTGTAAAATTTGGATATGCTAATATTGGAGGTGAAATTATTGATTCTTTCAATTTAATAAATGAATTTGACAATCGTCCGTCCATTTAAATTTAACGTCTTTTTTAAGTAAATTATTAATTGGTAAAGATAACCTTGCCATATTGCTTATGAACTTTCTGTAATAATTAATTAATCCCAAGAATGCTTGTACTTCTTTTCTGTTTCTTGGTACTGGAATATTTTTTACGCATTCGACCTTAGCAGGGTCTGGCAGCGCACCAAGTTCTGAACATTTATGCCCTAAATATACAACTTCACGACGTAAAAACTGACATTTGTCGGTATTTAATTTTAAATTATGGTCTCTTAGTTTCTGTAATACTTTGCTTAATCTGTGTTCATGTTCGCTTATATTTTCCCCATACACAACTATATCATCAAGATATACAAAACAATCGATACCCTGTAATCCTGTTAAGATGTGATTCATTATTCTCTGTAATGTTGCTGGTGCCCCTGTTAAACCGAAAGGCATCCTATTGAATTCAAAATGTCCAAGTCCTGTACTGAAGGCAGTTTTTTCTTTATCACCTTCTTCTACTAAGACCTGATGATAGCCACTTGCTAAATCTAAAGTTGAAAAATACCGACTGTGACCTAAGTGATCTAATATTTCATCTATTCGCGGGATAGGAAATACCTGTTTTATGGTTACGTCATTTAATTTACGGAAATCTATGACAAGTCTCCATTTTTTGTTACCGTCTTTGTCGCTCCTCTTCGGTACCAATAGTAATGGTGAATTCCTGGGTGATATGCTTGGCGATATAATGCCAGCATCTAACATTTTGTTAACCTGTCTATTAATTTCCTCTCTATGTGTGTGTGGAAGTTTGTATTGCTTTTGGTTAATTGGTGGTTGATCCTATTGTGTTGTTATGTCGTGTTAAAGTATCGGCGTGTATGACAGTTCGTCACGTTCTAAGTGAAAAAAACATCGTGGTAAGAAATACAAAGATTTTGTAATGATGTGAGTTCCTCCTTATTTAAAAATTCATCGATGTTAATTTTTTCTAATAATCTATTAATCCTATTTTTTATATTCACTGAATTTATAGTATTTATTGTAGAATTGTTTGTATCTGATTCCCTATACTGATTAATATTTGAAAATTTCGGTTTAAAATTGTTGTCTATTATAATGTCCTTTTCTGTAGCATTTAATACTGAGATATAAACTTTATTTTTGTTAACATTCGATAAGCTTTCTCCCAAATATACTCCAGGATAAATTTCTTGTTTATGTATTAATACAATTGGAATTTTTGTTTTTAGTGTAATTTCTACTATTTTTGCGGTTCTCGGCATGATTTTTATTTCATGATTGTAATAAATATTTTCTATGTCGACTCGCGTTTTCATTGGTAATCGGATAGTGTGATTCTTTCCTTTATCATAGAATGTTATGGTCTTATTAATTGCGTTTATTACGGATCTATTCCATATGTTATCCCGTCCTATTATTCCGTCTGCTGGTATTTCATGTTCAAGAGATACTACATGCATTATTAAATGTAAGCACTTTATATTACTGTGTTGTATATTGGTCGTGCCTAAAGTCCTTACGCATCCACCAAAAGCCCCATTAAAATCTTTATTACTATTTTTGTCAAATTCCGGTAGTTGTGTCATTGCACCTTCTTTTATTATGCTTGCATCTGCTCCTGAGTCTACTAGTAATATGAGTTTTCCATTTTTAGCTGCCTCGCAAGGTACTTCAATGAACACATCACTTACATTAGACAATTTGAAGCAGTCCCCCTTTCTATTGAATATTTTGTTAAATCTCTTTTTATTTAATCCACTCAACTGTTGTCTGATTTTTTTATCATAACATGTTATAAAATTTTCAAACTTTTTCAACATTCCTGTAAACATATTGTTCACCTTTTGACCTATTTGCATTTCTTCCCATACACATCTTTGCCGATTAGTTTCATCTGCTACTAATTTAATCATTTTTGCCCCTATTGCTATTATCATATATGTAAAAAAACGTATTAATGCAAAAATTACCATTGTCACTCCCTCACAATCAAACCACGGTGGATCAATATGTGTATCACTCTCCGTCACTTCCGACGTCTGATTTGCAATATTTTCCTCCACCGGTTTTCTTTCATTTTTAGGAGTTTGGGTAGTTAATGTGATCACAGACCCTTCAGCCTTATGATTTACTATTTCTACCCTTTTTGACCTAATTTTGCTATTTTTAATGGGTCCCCAGCTTACTGGCCTTGGCTGGGCCCCTGGTAGTTTCCCTTGATTTGATCATTATTCTCCCTCGCCAGATAATCCCTCTTGACGTAGCAATTAGTTTCTAGATGACCAAGTCTACGACACCAATCACATTTTAAATTATTTCTAGGGGTATTCCCATTTCTATTGTTATTATTTCTATTATTATTATTATGATTACGGTACGTAGTATTATGGCCTGTTTGCAAATTGTTGTCAAATAACTCCTCTAAATCATTGAACTTTCTTGTGCGGACTAGATCATAAGCGTCACCAAGAAGATGTAGTTTGACACAGCTAATGTCTTCTGTAATTTTTAGACTTGCTAACGTACAAGCGTCCATGAATCTATAAAGTTCAGTTTTAACGGACGGTGATTCCGATCCCATAAAAAATGGAACCACACTTCCTACGTAATTCGATACAGTATCTAACGACATTTCTAATGTTGTTTCCGGTGCTGTTATATTATCAAATTTTCCTTCAATCTGTAATGCCTCCTTATGATATAATGATGTTTCGTGGGCTAGCTTAACTTCCGATTCTAAAAATCTGATTTTCGAATCTAATTCCCTTTAGACTTTATTATTTGCTTCTTCTAATATTTCGATTTCTAGTCTGGGCTGTTGGCTCAGTGCTCGTTCAATTGATTCGTCCGAAATATCTTTATTTTTCAGCAAAGTTCTTAATTTTTCGTTTTCTTCCTCTATTCCACTAGCCTGGTCTAACAACTCCTGCCGTTATTCTACAATATCGTTTAATTTTTTATTTAATGCAGTAAATTCCCCTTTCCAATCTTCTAATTCTTTTATTTTATGAGCACTTTTATGTTCCAAGAAGTATACTAATTGTTCAAAAACTACGTCAACTCTTTCGACTTCTGAGTATACTCGTGTGGAACTGACTTTATTTTTTATTAATTCTAAAGTTTCTTTATTGTTAACTTCCGTACTAATTTGATTCCACAATTTCTCAGAAAAATTTGCCAAGTTGTCCTAATATATTTCTATATGCTACTTCCAATTCCTCAAAGTTCGCCATATAATCATTAAAATGTTCAATTAAAATTTATAAATTTGTTTAATTTCATTCTTTCTATAATTTAATTTCACCATTTATTTACTGCTTTCACTCAAACTCACTAAAATGTATTCAATATTTAATTATACCTTCCTTTCCACTATTTTAATCCTACCAAAATGTTGCGGGCTCCAGGGGTCCTTTTGTACTTGCCTTTATAAATGAAACCGTCAGTGATAATATTCCCTCGAAGTCCACAATTCCTAACAATTATTATTAAATAAAAACGCAAGGATATTTTAGACTTGCTTTATACTTTTATTAATTATTTTTAAGTATTTTTACAAGCTTGAGTTTAAACTGAAAACACGTCTGCACTCTAAGGCAGTTAAAATCATAACGCTTAAAATCTAAACTTAACCTCTACTCATCACCTCGGTATCGTGCGACTCACGAACCCCTTGCTTATACTTATTTCTTAAAACACAACTCATAAATGCAAACAAGCATATTCTTAAATCTACGTACTACTAAAAACCTCATGAACCCCAACTCAGATATTACTAATATTGTGAAATCATTAACTGAGAAAATTCCAATGTGCTAAATTCTTAATTGGTTCCCATGCTGGCGTTAGTCTTGACTTAAATTACAACCAATGCTTTTGTTGTTGCTTTTAAACAGACGGCACACTAGCTAGCGTGTGCCTCGGATCAAATTGCAACCAATGCATTTTTCGTTGCTTTTAAGCAGACTTAATTTTATCTCCTGAAAATATGCACTCATAAACATTATGTACTTGTTCCAGTTACGTCGTAGACGTTATGTTAAGTTAACATGAATCTGTTATTGTGCTTTTAGATTTGAACTTTATGTACATACTGGTTATGTGCAGGCTTTCTGAAATACAACAAAAAAAAGTTTCTGATTCACCACACGATATAAAATAATTAATTTCAACATGCTGCACATATTTTTATTATATCTGATAATTCAATTCTAGTTGAACTTTAAAGTGATCAATATGCCCAATAATTTTCTTTTCCCTCTATAAAGTTATAAATGAAAAAATATGCAATCCTATTCCATAACATACTAATTCGATTAAGACTATTTTTAATGTTATTCCATTTTTGGATTCGTTATATTCTGTCAAATTTTGGTGCGGATGTTCGATCCTATACCAAATTATAAACAAAAAAGTTTTAAGCATAAATGAACAATTTTGAAAACTTACAATTCATATCCACTGGAAATTTTTCTATTTTATAATTTCCTAAGTAGTCTAACCAATTTTAGTTTTTTTTTTGTAATATGGTCAATATCATTCATATATTTGAAGAAAAACATTTTCTACCTATTTTAGTTTTTCGTGAAAATATTGAGGCATTATTTTCGGACGGGAATATTCCAAAATAAATTTAAGATTTGAAAATACATAATCCGAATGAATAAAAATGTTAATAAATTAATTTATACGCGCGATTATATTTTATGGAATTTTTGTTTAAAAATTAATATATTTTTTCAAAAACCCCCACAAACGAAAATCCTGGCTACGGACCTGCTGTTGTCAGTTGTTATCTAATTTGCACATTCTACTGAAAGGTGATGCAGCAACATAATTAGTTCTATGTTGTAGATAAAACAGTATTATCATTTCTACCTCTTCTACGATTGTGGTTAAAAGTAATATAGTTAGGCATCTCTGGTGAATCTACCCCTTATTAATGGATGTATGTAAGTTATATCCGCAATTAGTCTACGTTCGCCAAGAGACTTTAAATTTAGTAGTTTCAGAAGATCGAGGAAGATGTAAGTTATCTACCCTATTAAAACATTTGAGAGCGAAGCGTATGCATTTTTATACCCTACACTAAGAGTGAAAGGGTATATTCAGTTTGGTACGCCGTTTGTAACACCCAGAAGGAAGCATCTCCGGTATGGAAAAGTATATATATTCTTGATCAGCATGACCCTCCTGAGGCGATGTCCGTCTGTCTGTCCGTCTGTCCGTCTGTCTGTCCGTCTGTCTGTCTGTTGAAATCCCTACTACTTTTAAAATTGAAGAGCTAGATAAATGAAACTTATAACTTTGATTACTAATATACTTCGCTGTATGTGCGAAAAAATTGGCGAGATCGGTTCATTGTGACCTATGATCCGACCACTTATGTTCAAATACCTCATATAAAATGTACATATTAAGATCAATTTTTATGTATACGTGCTTAGGTAAACTTTTTTGGTCAAATATATATTGACATCATGCTCAAGTACGTGATAATAATGTTTTCCGTCGAAAAGACCTATGGTTCATTAAAAAAAAATCGAAATTCGGTACACCTACCCATTTGTAAATATGGGTATCAAATGAATGGAAATTCTTCAGCGATTGAATGTTTGTAGTTATTTTCAGGATTCGTATACCCTGGTGACCTATATATCACTTTGAATGGTAACCACACATATGTTTAGGGTATTTATAGTCGGCTTAGACCGACTATAATTTTGATAATCCTAACTATCATAATTACACCTACTTTAAAATTTCCCATGTGATCTAACCTTCCCAGCTGGTTTCTGTATTCAATGCGTCAATATGTACATTGCGAAAAGGATTTTCAAGTATTTTCATCTTCGAATTAACCAATGTTTCAATAATTTAATTTTTACAATTGCATTGGTATAGGTAACGAGGACCATTCTCAAGTTTAACTTTAAATTTGTAACAAATACTGTATGTAATAAAAATATTGCATATATAGTAATAGTTTAATTTGTAGCATGAAGTTAAATAAATAACAACGATCATTTTTGAGAGACTAATATTTTCGAATTGTAAATATATGCAGAAAGTAGTACAATTGAATGAGTATGAAGCCATATTTTAACTTTAGCTTGATGTAAAATAAATATAGTATGTAATGAAATTTTAAAAAATATGTAGTAATTTGTCTAATATTTTAGGACGTGTAAATGAAAACAAAAGGAATACAAATGTATACAAGGAATACAAATGTAGTTATTTTTCATTAAAAATGTTTTTTAAAAACATTAATATAGTAAAAACAAATAGATATAATTTGAACATAAATTAAGTACAAATGTTGGGGAAAGGTCCGTAGGTTGGACATAGTTTTGTATTTTAACTATAACATTTAATGTACAAACAAGTTATAGAAGAAACTTTTATGTCTACATACAAATTTTAAAACATACAGCCTATTTTCTGCAGAACAAAAAAAATGCAAAAAAAAATTGGTCCGCAGGTTGGGCCACCACGAATCGATGAACACCTTTCAAAAAATACCGTAAATGAATTATTTTAATTATATTATCGTTTTTCAACCAATATGTATTATTTTTCATTTAATGGAACTTACAAAATCATGAACTAGTGATGGTTATTCATTTTAATATTTTATACGTAAATGTGAACCGAAAACCCTAAATTGAAAAATCATTCAAAATTATTTAAAAATGTTTCGATCTGACACTCTATTAAAAAAAATCACTATGACACTTGCATTTGAGCAATTATATGCTAGGAAAATCTTTGTGAGTGCTTCTAATAATGAGATAATGGGTGGCCCAACCTACGTTTTTATCAAATTTTGATAAAAATTCTACATATTTTTTCTGCATCAAATTTTGAAACTTGTTTACATTATAATAAAAAGGAATTCGTTAACGATATTTTAATGCACTTAACTTTGATTTTATAATGTAAATGACCACCTAATCAACATTGGAAAAGTCAACAAAACTTTTTTTGAGTTCATTTTAATATTCATCTGGATGAGTTATAAGCAACAGGCCATTTCACTTCAAAGTTTCGAGAAAAGTTGGAGTGCAATGTTACTTTAAGACCATTAACACTTTAAGATCGCAAGTGTAAAAAAAACAAAAAATAGCGGTGACCCAGCCTACGGACCGGCCCAACCTACGGACCTTTCCCCTATTTATTACTTATATACATTTATATTTATATATAATACAAAAATATTTATATATAATGCGACGAGAGTGCATCAGATCTCTTGAAAAATATGTTTAACATCAATATGGTTGCTTTGAGGATTGACTTTGTCTTGTTCGAGAATTTTAAGGCAACTTTGGTTATCTTCATAAATTGTTGGTTGAAGATCCTCATGACCAAATATTTCTACATTAGTATGTTTATATCTATAAAAACGTTTATACGTCCAAATTTTGTTCCTCGTTTTATGCAATACATAGTATATATATAAGTAGTAACTAAACAAAATGGCATAATAACTAAAGTTCAAATTTTGTGGAATAATGGAATATGTGATTTAGGTTTATAACTTTATGAGATACAGACATTTAAGAACTCAAAAATATTTTTTCAGAAAACGCCCTTATTGCACCCAAGACTCCAATTGACATGGATTTCAATAAATATTTTTTGGTTAATAATCACATAAGAAAATTTCTGTGTGGCAACTTGTATCCTCGTTTTATAGTTTCATTTTTAAACAAGCATTTAAAATTTAATCTCCATTGTTTAAATTTAAACATTAAGAATCAACAATATACTATGTGTAAACTTAAACATCAAATATTTAATTTATTATTTTTTTAAATTTTTACGGGGATTGCGTTACGAATCTTTTTTAGTATAATTTTGATCTGAGAACATCATTAAATCAACTTATTTTTAGCTTTTCTTTATTATTATAAAAATATTAAATCGCGAAAATCAGAAAATGAAATGCACTAAAGTCCGCGGTATTTCATACACAAAGATCAAGAATACCTGTCCATTTCGTTCAAAGCCTAAACATTCATAAAAACAATTTTTGATATGTTATCTGGTTTCTAGCGATGTCCATTGTTTATAGATGTCTTTACTGCAAGCTAGTTTAATTAGAATGAATGAGCATGGCTTGGCGTCATTTTCAATAGAGACTAATAGTCGCAAGTTTTAACAAGATGTGTGTAAAATTCAACAAAGCTTGTGTAAGAATAAACAAATGAAGTGTACATTTACTACGCGTATTTAACTTTAAACATTTGGCATATCGAAATCAAACATTTTGTGCTTAATACCACAATAGTAGCCGCGGTAGCTCAGTGGTTAGAGCGTTGGACTGCGAGCCGAAAGATCTCCGGTTCAAAAGCTCTCACCCGCCGTTCAGATTCGGCAATAAACTGTAGGTCCCACCACTTTGAATACAAATATAACACGCACAGCTCAAAATGGTGAGAGAGCTCGGCCGAAGTTCTATATAGGACTGTAGCGCCAAACTATTATTATTATTATTATTATATACCACACAACAAAGATTTAAAAATGCAAATAAAATGTAAATGGTTGTAATATTAATAGTTGCAAAATTCGCAAATTTACACTAAAAATAAATACACACTTTTAAGCAGGGCTAGGAACCAAAATTCTATTCTCTTCGGTTCCTGTTCCGGTTCTATAAAAAATGGTTCCGGTACCGGTTCCGGTTCTTAAATTATTTTTATTTCGGTTTCAGTTCCGGTTCCAGTTCTATAAAAATAAAATAACGATTCCAGTTCCGTTGTCCAGTAATGGTTCCAGTTCCAGTTTCGATTTGGATGATTCTTTTTTGTTTTATTCGTCTCAATACCAATACTGGGAATTCGGAATACTCCCAAGGAAAAAGTGGAAAATCGGAAATATTTAAATTTGTGTTTTGTATGAGAATGCTTTAAGTGCACCACTAATGAGAATTGTATTTTAATAATGAGGATACGTTTATATAGTTACTACGGACAGATTGGACAAAGAGGAATGGCACGTCCCATATAAGCAAACTTTTTTAAATGCTATTACTCCTGACATCTTAAGAGGAGATTTTAATCATATGACGCGATATGTTTTTCGCTTGAGACGTTTTTCACATGTCGAAGATGTAAGTAAGGGCATTTTAGTTTGTAGCATTACAAATTATCTGTATATAAGAAACTGTATATTTCTGCAAAAGTTGTTATATTTCAAAACTACATCATATATTTCTGATAAGCTACGTTTTAGCGTTTCAAATAGAAGCCTCAATTTTATTTTGCCAAAATGTAATCGCAAAGAATAGTTTTCATTAACGCAATTCGACTCTGGAATTCAATACTACTTAATATTTAAAATATAAACAGAACATGTAGATTTATTAACATCCTAAATCTAATATTTATACACAAAAAAAAAATGTTCATAAATGGAATGAACGCCGTTAATTGAGACACCGTTCATTAAATATATGGAAAAACTTATTCTATTTATGAACTATTCTTCGTTTATACGAATCGCACAATTTGAACGAAATTGATATAATAAACGAGTTCATAATTGTTATGCATTGCGTTCATTAGGGTATTCATATTAATTTGTTGACGCAAAGCAGCGTTGTCTCAACGTCACGTGCAATTCATCCGAGCATAAAGGCGATACTGAAAAATAAAAAACCAGTCCACAAAAAGGAGCATATAAAATACAACACAAAGTAGGTAGGTATTTGAGTATTTCTATATGATCGTATGTGTGACATGCAACTTTTGACAATTCTATAAATAGATATTTTTATTTTACTGACGCGTCATGCCGTATGACGCGCTGTGATTATTTTGACAACTCGTCGCGACGCGTCGATAGTCGATGATAGCATATACAATTCTTAGTTTTTATTATCCGTATGTCATTTCGTACAAATAGACCGAATAGTTTCCTTTGATGTTTACAACTCAAAAGAAACGTGCTCCGCAGGTACTTAACAACGCTCAACAACAAACAGCAGCAATAGGCAGCAACAGCAAAAGCAGATATAAAATATAATAATAAAATAAAAAAGTAATAAAATAAAAAAAATAATAATACAAGAAAATAAAAAAATTGTTTTTTTTTTATTTATTTTTAAATAGTTTAAAGTTCATAAATATCATGAATTTTTTCATAAATATTATGAAAGCGTTCATCAATATTATGAACCTATTCATTACTTAATGAACGATTCATAAATTGGATGAATTTGGTCATTGGTTGAGTAATATTGAAAAATTCATAAAAATGGTGAACAAATTCATATTTTTGTATGGAAAATTAGGCAATCACACGATTGATATTTAAATTGTTTTGAAAATTGATTCAAAAGTTGATTGTTTATTCAATCGTGTGATTCAGTCTTTACACAGAAAAAAAGTTCATACTATTTATGAATTTGTTCATCAATTGAGCTTTGCAAATTTTTTTTGTACATACTGATTGTCATAAAAAAAATATGTTTTGTATTTTTGACAAATATTTCATGCACTTATTTCTCAAAAGTTGTATATTATAATTAATGTAAACATTTTACTAACGTTTAAGATCGTGTCCCCGCGAGGAAACTTAAATAAGACTATTATTATATTTGTTAGTTTAAAACATTCATGTAGGAATGAGACCCACGACGTTTGAATACAAACACAAATTATTTTTTATTTTCTATAAATGTTAATTTTGCCCCTTACTATGTATCTTTTTATTATCGTCTCGTTTTCAGTCCCCTTCGTCTACAATTGGTGTAACGTATTTAAAACGTTTCGCTCATTGATTCGAACGTTTCTTCAATATTTAGTTTTGCCAACTATCTTTTTGACATACAAAAATTATTTTTTTTTTTAACCTTGCGTATGATTTATATGAAACAACTCCTAAAACAAGCGTACTCAACGTTTCGTTTGAATTAATAATTGTAGTCACACGTTATTCAACCGATTTTGAAAAAAATTGTAGCCGATATCGTTGTTACCGGGAAATAAATGATCAGGGAGCTTAATGGCTGCTGTATGAAACTGTCTCCTAATATTCCAAAAATTCTGTCACCCAAATTCTTTCGTTAAAGGTCACTAAGTTTTGTCTAATTTCTAAAGTGTCGCCTGTTCATGATTCTGCGTCCGTTTTACACTACTCCTATACTCATTTTGATGTAGTTAAAGATAAAATATCAATATTTAATATATATTTTTTAAACATTTCAGATATGTCAAAATCTTTGAAATCACACCAGCTGGAAAGATGATTTTTAGCTAATAACTTAAAATTGTGTTGTTTTACCATACCATATATCATATTTCGGACGTATTAAAAAAGACAAAATGTAGTTATTTTCAATACAAATGTATTCAAAATTGTGTTTAAATGCAGTAAAATTATGTAGTTAATTGCATACAAAATGACTATATCAATGAAGTAAAAACGAATACATTTGTGTATGGACGTAAAATCAAATACATATGTATTTATTTTACAGACATTTTTCTTCCTTTTAATACAGTTTTTTTTGTTGTATATATACTAGCTGGACATGTGCTTCATCGGTGCGAAGTTTTTGTAAATATTTTTTGGATTGATTTATGTATTAATACAATAAGAAGTGATTATTTTACAGTTCAACAAAATTAAAATTACGTAGATAATCAAAAGGTCAGTTTATAAAAAAGTAAAAATTAAAAAAATTAAAAATATAGAATAATGCAAAAATTATACTTATAATTTAACATATTTAAAGAGAAATTAGTTGTTTGGTTACTTATAAATAGAAGATTTAAAATGTTAATAGGTTATTGTTCTGAAAAATGTATTAGTATGTAAAACCTAAATCTACATGTTCTGTTTATACATTAAATATTAATTGGTGAATTCCAGAGTTGAAATAGTCTTTGCGATTGTAGATAGTTAAATTTTGTCACAATTAAATTAAGGCTTCAGTTTCTTATATCCAGATAGTTTGTAATGCTATAAACTAAAATGTCCTTACTTACATCTTCGACATGTGAAAAATGTCTCAAGGGAAAAACATTATTAAAATCTCCACTAAGGAGGTCAGGAGTAATAGCATTTAAAAAAGTGTGGTTATATGGGACGTGCCACTCCTCTTTGTCTAATCTATCGTAGTGGCTATATAAACGAATCCTCATTATTAAAATGTAAGTCCCATTGGTGCTGCACTTAATGCATTCTCATACAAAACACAAATTTCGATTTTTACAATTTTCCGCTTTTTCCTTGGGAGTTTTCCGAATTTCCAGTATTGAGACGAATAAAATAAAAATGAATCATCCAAATCAGTCGATATATTCTCATGTTTTTGCGAGACTAATGCACGGCAATTAATTTTTATATACATAGATAGAAATGTATATAAATGTCATTATGTTTTTACGTAAAAATAAAAAATGTTTATATTTTTATTGCGTTTTTTGGCTTGTTTGTGAAACCAGAACTGGAACCATTACTGGGAACCGGAACTGGAATCGTTATTTTATTTTTTATAGAACCGGAACTGAAACCAAAATAAAAAATAATTTAAGAACCGGTGCCGGAACCATTTTTTTTATAGAACCGAAACTGGAACAGCAGAGAATAGAATTTCGGTTCCTAGCCCTGGTATATATACAACGAAAAAAAAAAACTTTATTAAAAAGAAGAATAATGTCTATAAAATTAATACATATGTATGTATTTGATTTACGTCCATACACAAATGTATTCATTTTTACTTCATTGATATAGTTATTTTGTATGAAATTAACTACATAATTTTACTGCATTTATATACAATTATTCATACATTTCTATTGGAAATAACTGCATTTTGTATTTTTTTAATACGTCCGAAATATGTAGATACATTACTACATCTTTATTTATTTATTTCCATATTTATTTAACACCAATATGTATGGTATGGTGAAACAACACAATTTTAAGTTATTAGCTAAAAAATCATCTTTCCATATGGATTCAAAGATTTGGACATATCTGAAATGTTTAATATAATATATATTAAATATTGACATTTTATCTTTAACTATACCATAATGAGTTAGGGGTGGTGTAAAACGGACGCAGAATCATGGACAGGCGACACTTTAGAAATTAGACAAAACTTAGCGTATCAAATAACGTCCTTACGGGAATATGAACCGGTACGTGACTGGCGAAATGGTGATGGTGACTGGTTCTAGTTCTGACCCAATCGTATGAAACGTACCGGTAACTTTTACATGGCTTTGTCATTGGGGGTGACCAATTGACAACTCATAGATACCATAGGACCGGTCTTCGTACTGTCCTTAGGGACTAGTCGCCGTACTGTCCTTATAGAACCAGGTACCGTACTGCCCTTAAAGGACCAGTCACCGTACTGTCCTGTATTAAAATTTTAGTTTGTCACTAAGTGTATTTCCAACACATAATATAATTATTTTTAATATATATTTATAATTACTTTTTATAGATATTTATAATTCAATAGCTCATATCAATTTGTAAAAATTAAACAAGTTGGAAGATTTACTATGTCGATTAAAAAAAAATACGAGGAACTGTAAATACGCTAAATTCTATATGGTATAATGCAATAATCAAATTCAGTTTGTATATCAAGTACCTAAATGTCTTAAATTCAGCATCACTAGTACAAAACTGTCAATACGTTGAAAACTAAAAAAATCTACGAAATCAACTCAAGGTATTTTGTTTTGAAGAACTGCTACTTGACACAACTGGTACTGTACATCGGCTCCCTTTCGTAAATAATTTGAATATATATTTTTGATTTGCATTACCTCATAAGAAATGGCCCTTTGTCCATCTATAGAAAATGCGATTACAGGAAATCCAGAAGAGATGGACCAGCGTTGTCCTAGGAAGGGGTGAATTAAACCCATCATGCAGACCTTTAGACCTATCACAGAACTGGTAATCAAGATCCAGTCCTCAATCGGTACCAATGGTACCGGTCACAGAACATGTATAATGATTACGAACAGTCTCCATCCTGCATACCTTTGGACTAGAACAGTGACAAGTTCTCATTTCACCAGTCACGTGATAGGCAATTTTAGAGCAATTGACACCGTTTCCCGCAGGGGTGTGACTACAATTTTTAATTCAAACGAAACATTGAGTACGCTTGTTTTAGGAGTTGTTTCATATAAATCATACGCGAAGGTAAAAAAATTGAAATTTTTGTATATAAAAAAAATAGTTGGCCAAACTAAATATTGAACAAACGTTCGAAACAATGAGCGAAACGTTTTAAATACGTTACACCAATTGTAGACGAAGGGGCAAAATTAACATTTATAGAAAATAGAAAATAATTTGTGTTTGAATTCAAACGTCGTGGGTCTCATTCCTACATGTATGTTTTAAACTAACAAATATAATAATATATGGGAATTGACCATTTAAAAAGTCGCATGGTTTCATAGTCGTATTTAAGTATCCTCGCGGGGACACAATCTTAAACGTAAGTAAAACGTCAACATTAATTATAATATACATCTTTTGAGAAATAAGGGAATGAAATATTTGTCAAAAATATAAAACATATTTTGTATGACAATCAATATGTACATACTAACAAATATAATAATATATGGGAATTGACCATTTATAAAGTCGCATGGTTTCATAGTCGTATTTAAGTATCCTCGCGGGGACACAATCTTAAACGTAAGTAAAACGTCAACATTAATTATAATATACATCTTTTGAGAAATGAGGGAATGAAATATTTGTCAAAAATATAAAACATATTTTGTATGACAATCAATATGTACATACAAAGCTCAACACTCTTTAAAATGCCATTGTACACATGTGTAATATTGAATGTGTAATATTTGTTTTTGTTTCTAAATTCATTGTCCAAATTGATTTAATTATTATTTTTGTTTATATATTAATTTCTGATCTAATTCATTTAGCAATGGTTCCAGTTGCTGTTCTGGTTTTCTGTCCCAGTTCCTGTTCTATAAAAAATAAAATAACGATTCCAGTTCCGGTTCCATAAAAAAATTGAAAAAACGGTTCCAGTTCCGGTTCTATAAAAATGAAACGGTTCCGGTCCGGTTCCAGTTCCGGTTCCACCCGAGCCCTGCTTTTAAGTAGTAATTTTAAACTCAGTTTTTATAATGTAGATCGTTTATTCCTGATTTATACTTGGATATTAGTAAAGTCGGCACTGATAATACTAAAACTGGATATACGTTGTGCTGTTTACCCCCTGTGTTGAATGGCAATTGGGTCCCGACTCAGTGCGCCATATCTAGTAAATTCGGCCCTGCTTATGATTTGAAATCGTATTATAAATCGATCGAGATGTTATTAAAAACATTTTATGCTAATAAATAAATAAATCAATAAATATGAGAAACAACTTCGGAAGAAATTCAAATTCTCAGCATTTTTAAAATCTTAAAATTTCTCAATTAGACACAAGACGTTGACTTTTTGCCATTGCAAAAATTATTGAGATTTCGTGTGTTAACAAAACTATATTTTGTTGGAAGATTTGAAAGAATTTAATAAAATTTAAATATACATACAATGAAAGATAAACCCTTGGATAAATTAGTTCAGCATGCGATCATTGTCTGATCAGGGTGCCTGATTCTGAAATAAGGTAATGAGTTGCTATGCTTCCTAATCTTACCCTTATCCTGACCTTATATTCTCGATGTACATATATTTGAATTGTTTTGAAACTGATTTTACCACATTCTACCTCTTTCAATCAACAATTTGTTTTGTTAACAAAGATGTTTAACAACTTTTGCAATGACAAAAAGACAACCTTTGACATAAGATTCGTCAGCAAGAATCCTGATCAGGCAATCTGATCAGAATAGCAATTTCGGATACCGTCACGATTTAAATCAGACACTGATGTGGAAACCTGATTATAACCTCATTTAAAATAAGGCAATTCTGATCAGACAATGATTTTATCCTTAACTAAATTTCCACATGGGAATACCCGTGTGTATAGATATGAAATTATCTGTGTTTTTAAGGATTACTTCTCGTTATTTCTTTTTCGTAATTTTTAATATTGCCCTTTTATATAATAATCAAATTGTATATGCGTATTTTTTTGTTGTTTTTGTTATAGCTATAACAGTTTTTTTGTATATTTTTATATAAATATAACTTATATATGGTTAAGTTCACAGTCAGTGTTGCCAACACCCAATGGTCAAATATGTCTAAAATTTCTCAAAAAATGGCTATATTTTATTTAATTTAATACAAAATGCCAGATTAGTACCTCTTGTGTTACGTTCCTTATTTTTTTAATCATTTTGCGGATTGGGCACTTTAAAAATCCCATTAAAGTTTCTTGAAGTACATAAATATTCATTTGTTAACGACTTTAATGCAAATATCATCTATTTGGGATCCATGAAACATAAAAATGTTGATAATTTGTTAAAGCTAAAAAAGAACTTGAAACTTAAGATCGGCGAAAAAAAATATACGTATGTACATTTTTATATGTGCATACATTTTTAAAAATTAGAATTAACCATTAGGTGAATTGTATAGCAGCTTTTACTTTGAGCGCTTGTAAATATATAGAAGCCGTACACTTCTACATTTTTCCGACATTGTTATTGTTAGTTATTTGTTGGTTAGGCCGATTGTTTCTCACATATTTGTCTTCGATACTTTTATGTTCGAGATTTTAAATTTGAAATCCATCTTTTTATGCATTTTTAGTAAAAAAATTTTGATTTAATAAAAAAGGGACATTTTGAAACTACTTAGTTTACAATGATATCATGTTTGAAAAATAAAACCATTGATTAATTTCTTACGAAACATAGTTTATTCTACTAAAAATATTCAATCCGTTTCTAACATACGTTTGCGATATTAGTGTGAAACAAAGTTTCTTTCATTTATCGATTAAAATAATAATAATAATTATAACAAAAAATACCTTTAAAACTACGATTCTTTGCCCTTTTTGCACTTTTACAAACTCCAAACTTATGAATTGTTGCTACATATATATCTTATGAAACATAGCTGAATGTCTAACATAAAAAAGTGGCTAAATTTTCGGTTAATAGTATTTTCAGAATATAATAGCTAAATCTAGCCATAAAATGGCGGCTTTTGCAACACTGTTCACAGTGCACAATTAGCCGATCATTGTTCAGAAGTATATTAATGATCTAATTTAGGAGTTTCATTGATCTAGCTCTCCCAGTTTTTCTGTAATCGTGATTTGAAAAGAGAGATGGATAAATAGACAGACAGATCGACTCAGGAGGCCATTCTGATCAAGAATACAGGATATGCTTCCTCCTGGAATTTACAAACGGCGTACCAATTAAATATAACATTTCACTCTTAGGTCGTCTCATAAAATTAAACGTCGTTTAACTTTGAAACTGTTTTACAGCAAAAGTTGAAAATAAACTGAATTCAAATATGTGTAATATGGCATCACTGGCAAATGTCAACGAATTATTGATTTTTTTTCTCATTTTGTACAGATGATAATTTTTTGCAAACTTTTTATAAATCAAAAAATTGGAAGTAGATTTTAGAATAATGCGGGAGTTCCATAGGCGAAGATATGCGTGCATTCATGCGTTTGAACTTGTGTGCGGCGTTTGCGGTTATTTCACAATTCGGACACATGAATGGATGCATATCTTCGCTTATGGAAATCCCGCATTAGAGCAGAGTTCGGAAACCCTCACACACGCTCACTCATACTCATGAAGTGTGCAAATTTCTCATTGCTACTCACCACATGAGTGAGAAAAAATAATTTAATAAAAAAACGCATGATTTTAAATAGAATTTCATATGATATGAGTTGAAAACGAGTACATAATCAGATGAAACGAAGAGATGTACGAGCTCTACGCTGACATTGACATAGTAAGGCGCATTAAGATCCAGCGCCTACGATGGCTTGAATATGTCGAGTGCATGGATGAAAGCGCTCCAAGAAAAAAGGTGTACAATTCTGTACCCAGTGATTTGTGTTTGCCGCGACACAATTTATTTAATAGCTAAAAGTCTTTAAAAATCCGCCGTTTGATTGAAGTTTTAAAATTAAGTAGGTACGTATTTAAATAACTAAATAAAAAAATAAAGCAAATAAATATAACCATTGAAGCTTTGAATGCAATGAGGGTGTTATCTAAAATTTTTTGAATACCCGTATCTCATAAATTAATGAACCGATATTATTGATTCAAATTTTCAATTAAAATTTGAAATTGTAGCTTTTTATGCTCCTTTTATATTTTTATATCTACTATTAATATATAAAATAAATAATTAATAAAAAAGAATTATGCACTCTTATTTCTCAATACGAGAAATAAAATTGGGGCTTATACATAAATATAAATAAAAGAACAAAAGATTATTGTACATAGATATATATTACGGTCAAAATGCCCCAAAAATTAAATTGGACTATGTAAAAAATTAATAATATGAGCAAAATATTATTTTTATATAGAGATCCACAGAATCCACGACAGAATTTCACAGTGCAATTGTAGACAATGCTGGGATCATTCGGTACAAATATTGTAAAAGAGTCGTTATGATTTCTAACGCCCTAATTGCAGTCAATGCTTCAATTCATAAATTAATACAAAACCAGTTGGGAAGGTTAGATCACATGGGAAATTTTAAAGTAAGGACATTTTAAAGTAGGTTTTATTATGATAGTTAGGATTATCAAAACTATAGTCGGTCTAAGCAGACTATAAATACCCTGCACATATGTGTGGTTACCATTCAAAGTGGTATATTGGTCACCAGGGTATACGAATCCTGAAAATTACTACAAACTTTCAATCGCTGAAGAATTTCCATTCATTTGATACTCATATTTACAAATGGGTAGGTGTACCGAATTACGACCACAAGTTGTTTTGCGGGTGTTTACGCAAAAAGGCGTATTTTTACGGATATTTCCAAAATTCAAAATTAATTAAAAATGCAGAAACGGATGGTTTTTTTTCTTATATTTATTTGAGCAAATATAAAAATAATTTTAAGGACAAACCAAAGTGTTTGTCATTTGAAGATGTATAAAAATACAAAATATGATGGGAAATCAAAGAAAGGAAATTCAATATACATAATAAGTATAAAATATGATGTAATATGCGGGAACATATTTCTTACTTGGGGTTCAGAATGGTGTAGTGCACGCGCAAGCCAGGAACCGTTTTCTGTTAGTTGCCATAGCCTCTCCTACAAAATTCCTTGTCTCACCTTCGCGTTGGTGAATCCCGTTTACCTGAACAACCAGCTGAAGATCGGGTTTCTACCCCGATGGGCAAACAAGACAGGGATATTGGCCCTCCAAAATGTGGGTTGTGCGTTACGCTTGTGACCTGCCATATAAAAAAGCTGATTCAACGAAAACAGAAAAAATGCCTCGGATACCGACCCGAAAACACGATGACAATCACGCAACGTATAAAGGACCATAATTTACAGATATGCACCTGGAATGTCCGAACCTTTTATAGCGAAGGTGCCACTATCCAGCTGGTTGATGATAGGGCAGGGCTGCTCTAAACGGGCATCCTGTGACATTTACTACAGTTGCCATGCGGAGAGGCATGAATTTGGTTGTGGATTTGTAGTCGGCAAGAGACTCCGCCGCATTTTCTCTAGGTTCACACCCGCGAATGAACGACTAGCAACAATCCGCATCAAGGCTAAATACTTCTACATCAGCCTAATTTGTGCGCACGGAAAACCCACACAAAGAAAGCTATACGTCAGTAAGCTGCACACACAACAGACCGAACAAGCCTATGCCGCTCGACTCTCACACCTGCTTGCCAAAGGCACTCCTCTCCCTCTCGATGGTATATGCGCGCAGGACACACGTCTCCCGCTCAATGTGCATGGCTGCCGTAGAAGTGCTTGGTTTCCAACGCCCACTACGGAACAAGTGGTATGACGAAGAGTGTCGCGCAGCCACTGCAGAGAAAGACGCTGCATATAAAGCCACCCTGCAGTCGGTAGTAACGCGAGCCGCGAAGGAGCGAAGGAGCGATACAGAGGGAAGAAGGAGGAGAGACTTTTTTTTAGGCGCAAGAAGATAGAATTAGAAAGACGCGAGTGTGAAGATATTGAGATGTATGGCGACAGGAACGAGGCTCGAAATTTCTTTCAGAAGATAAGACGCCTGAGCGTAGGTTTAAATACCGGACCCTCTTCCTGTCAGGACGATGACGGGAATATAGTAACAGATGTCCAGGGTACACTGAGATTATGGAGAGAGCACTTCTCTGATCTTCTAGCAGCCGATGATGACAACTACTCCGCTGATAGAGAAGACAACTTGACAACCCCAATTGCTGACGAGGGCGTTGACATACCGCCGCCTGACCGTGATGAGGTCTGCACAGCCATCAACAGGTTAAAAAACAACAAAGCCGCAGGATCGGATGGTCTGCCTGCTGAGTTGTTTAAGACCGGAGGCGATGAGCTCATAACGAGCATGCACCAGCTCATCAGCAGAATAAGGTCAGAAGAAAGCATGCCTAGCGAATGGAATCTCAGTATACTCTGCCCAATCCTTAATAAAGGGGATCCCACGATACGCGCCAACTACTGTGGGATAAGTCTTCTCAATATCGCATATAAGGTTTTAACGAGCGTAATATGTGAAAGACTGAAGCCCATCGTCACCAGACTGATTGGATCTTATCAGTGCGGCTTCAGACCCAGCAAGTCCACCATAGAACCGATTTTCACATTGCGCCAAATCCTGGAAAAGACCAAAGAGAGGCAGATCGACACCCACCACCTCTCCGTCGACTACAAAGCTGCCTTCGACAGTCCGATAAGAAGTCGCCTATACGCCACCATGTCTGAGTTCGGTATACCTGCGAGACTTATAAGGCTTTGCAGGATGACCCTGAGCGACACACGTTGCTCAGTGAGAATTGGGAACTACTTCACCGATACGTTTAATATCGAACGAGGTTTCAGACAAGGGGATTCCCTATCGTGTGACTTCTTCAACCTAATAATGAAGAAGATTGTAAGAACTGCACAACTCCATCACAATGG
The DNA here is from genome assembly GCA_951804985.1 of Dryomyza anilis. Classification (NCBI taxonomy): domain Eukaryota; kingdom Metazoa; phylum Arthropoda; class Insecta; order Diptera; family Dryomyzidae; genus Dryomyza; species Dryomyza anilis. The sequence continues at coordinate 24,818,014 of OX638135.1, read as the reverse complement.
CACTATCTTCAACAAGAGTTCCATGCTGCTCGGGTACGCTGATGATATCGACATCATTGGGCAGAGCGTAAGAGCAGTCAGTGCAGCATTCTCCAGTTTAGAGAGGGAATCGCGTCGAATGGGTCTTACGGTGAACGAGGACAAGACGAAGTACCTAGTGTCAACAAACAAAGAGTTCCGGCGTGTTGGACAACACGTCACTATTGACAACCACAAGTTGTGAAGGACTTCGTATACCTAGGAACCAGCATCAATAAGGAAAACAATGTCAGCCTGGAGATTAGCCGAAGAATAACTCTTGCCAACAGGTATTACTTTGGGCTCAGTAGACAATTGTCCGTCTCTCGACGGATAAAAATTACGCTCTATAAATCGCTCATCATGACAGTCCTCCTCTATGGCGCTGAGGCATGGACGCTTGCCAACACAGATGAACGAGCTTTAGGAGCGTTTGAGAGAAAGATTCTTCGGAAAATCTATGGCCCGATATGCGTTGAAAACGAGTACAGAATCAGATGGAACGACGAGCTGTATGAGCTCTACGCCGACATTGACATAGTCAGGCGCCTACGCGGGCTTGGACATATCGAGCGTATGGATGAAAGCGTTCCAGCAAAAAAGGTGTTCAATTCTGTACCCAGTGGTGGTCAACGTAGGAGAGGGCGTCCGAATCTCCGGTGGAGCGACCAAGAAGTAGACAACCTGACAACACTCGGAGTGCAAAACTGGCGCCAGCGCGCGCAATTCAGGAGCGACTGGCGAGGGGTGATTGCTGCGGCCTAACCCTTCATGGGTTGAAATGGCCAAATAAGTAAGTAATTAAGTATTTCTTACTTTGATGTTCATCTGTTGATGGGTGGCAGCAAAGAGACCGAGCACTGCGCAATTGCAGCCCCGAGAACCTCAAAGAAGGAGGGTTGATAAGGAAAGGATGAAATTCACCTCCTGACGTTTGACCTGTCACGGAATGTATTAAATAAATAATACAAGGTTTACACAGCAAGTGTTTTGGCGTAAACATTGCCGCCCACTTTGCAGTAGTACACACTGCAAAATTAATTAGATAAAAATAAAACAAAAAGTATGTAAAAGAAAAGAAAACAAAATTAATATGTACATATAAATTAAAAACAAAAGTTTAACAAAGGAGTTAACAAAATGTACAGATCAAAAAGGATCCATCCAAAAATGTGGTTTTGGGAAAGTAGTAGTATTTTGCAAATGACCAAGCTCAACCATAGAAGGGTAGTTTGTTTTGAATGGCGAATGTACCGCATCATACCACCACTGTTGCGTTTGGTAACATCAGTGTCATCACGGACAGTAATGGCAAATTAAGAAACTTTGTGAACTGGTAGTGGTCCCGTAAGAGTCCAGCCAGTTTACTGGGCAATGAAAGTGCCTAGGACGTTTCGCTTTATACCATCCATCATAATCAATGGATAGAGGTCGGCACCAATTAAAAAGTCAACAGTGGAACTTCGGAGAGAATAGAATTTCGGTTCCTAGCCCTGGTATATATACAACGAAAAAAAAAACTTTATTAAAAATAAGAATAATGTCTATAAAATTAATACATATGTATGTATTTGAATTACGTCCATACACAAATGTATTCATTTTTACTTCATTGATATAGTTATTTTGTATGAAATTAACTACATAATTTTACTGCATTTATATACAATTATTCATACATTTCTATTGAAAATAACTGCATTTTGTATTTTTTTAATACGTCCGAAATATGTAGATACATTACTACATCTTTATTTATTTATTTCCATATTTATTTAACACCAATATGTATGGTATGGTTAAACAACACAATTTTAAGTTATTAGCTAAAAAATTATCTTTCCATATGGATTCAAAGATTTGGACATAACTGAAATGTTTAATATAATATATATTAAATATTGACATTTTATCTTTAACTATACCATAATGAGTTAGGGGTGGTGTAAAACGGACGCAGAATCATGGACAGGCGACACTTTAGAAATTAGACAAAACTTAGCGTATCAAAATCGGTCGAATAACGTCCTTACGGGAATATGAACCGGTACGTGACTGGCGAAATGGTGATGGTGACTGGTTCTAGTTCTGACCCAATCGTATGAAACGTACCGGTAACTTTTACATGGCTTTGTCATTGGGGGTGACCAATTGACAACTCATAGATACCATAGGACCGGTCTTCGTACTGTCCTTAGGGACTAGTCGCCGTACTGTCCTTATAGAACCAGGTACCGTACTGCACTTTAAGGACCAGTCACCGTACTGTCCTGTATTAAAATTTTAGTTTGTCACTAAGTGTATTTCCAACACATAATATAATTATTTTTAATATATATTTATAATTACTTTTTATAGATATTTATAATTCAATAGCTCATATCAATTTGTAAAAATTAAACAAGTTGGAAGATTTACTATGTCGATTAAAAAAAAATACGAGGAACTGTAAATACGCTAAATTCTATATGGTATAATGCAATAATCAAATTCAGTTTGTATATCAAGTACCTAAATGTCTTAAATTCAGCATCACTAGTACAAAACTGTCAATACGTTGAAAACTAAAAAAATCTACGAAATCAACTCAAGGTATTTTGTTTTGAAGAACTGCTACTTGACACAACTGGTACTGTACATCGGCTCCCTTTCGTAAATAATTTGAATATATATTTTTGATTTGCATTACCTCATAAGAAATGGCCCTTTGTCCATCTATAGAAAATGCGATTACAGGAAATCCAGAAGAGATGGACCAGCGTTGTCCTAGGAAGGGGTGAATTAAACCCATCATGCAGACCTTTAGACCTATCACAGAACTGGTAATCAAGATCCAGTCCTCAATCGGTACCAATGGTACCGGTCACAGAACATGTATAATGATTACGAACAGTCTCCATCCTGCATACCTTTGGACTAGAACAGTGACAAGTTCTCATTTCACCAGTCACGTGATAGGCAATTTTAGAGCAATTGACACCGTTTCCCGCAGGGGTGTGACTACAATTTTTAATTCAAACGAAACATTGAGTACGCTTGTTTTAGGAGTTGTTTCATATAAATCATACGCGAAGGTAAAAAAATTGAAATTTTTGTATATAAAAAAAATAGTTGGCCAAACTAAATATTGAACAAACGTTCGAAACAATGAGCGAAACGTTTTAAATACGTTACACCCATTGTAGACGAAGGGGCAAAATTAACATTTATAGAAAATAGAAAATAATTTGTGTTTGAATTCAAACGTCGTGGGTCTCATTCATACATGTATGTTTTAAACTAACAAATATAATAATATATGGGAATTGACCATTTAAAAAGTCGCATGGTTTCATAGTCGTATTTAAGTATCCTCGCGGGGACACAATCTTAAACGTAAGTAAAACGTCAACATTAATTATAATATACATCTTTTGAGAAATAAGGGAATGAAATATTTGTCAAAAATATAAAACATATTTTGTATGACAATCAATATGTACATACTAACAAATATAATAATATATGGGAATTGACCATTTATAAAGTCGCATGGTTTCATAGTCGTATTTAAGTATCCTCGCGGGGACACAATCTTAAACGTAAGTAAAACGTCAACATTAATTATAATATACATCTTTTGAGAAATGAAGGAATGAAATATTTGTCAAAAATATAAAACATATTTTGTATGACAATCAATATGTACATACAAAGCTCAACACTCTTTAAAATGCCATTGTACACATGTGTAATATTGAATGTGTAATATTTGTTTTTGTTTCTAAATTCATTGTCCAAATTGATTTAATTATTATTTTTGTTTATATATTAATTTCTGATCTAATTCATTTAGCAATGGTTCCAGTTGCTGTTCTGGTTTTCTGTCCCAGTTCCTGTTCTATAAAAAATAAAATAACGATTCCAGTTCCGGTTCCATAAAAAAATTGAAAAAAAGGTTCCAGTTCCGGTTCTATAAAAATGAAACGGTTCCGGTCCGGTTCCAGTTCCGGTTCCACCCGAGCCCTGCTTTTAAGTAGTAATTTTAAACTCAGTTTTTATAATGTAGATCGTTTATTCCTGATTTATACTTGGATATTAGTAAAGTCGGCACTGATAATACTAAAACTGGATATACGGTGTGCTGTTTACCCCCTGTGTTGAATGGCAATTGGGTCCCGACTCAGTGCGCCATATCTAGTAAATTCGGCCCTGCTTATGATTTGAAATCGTATTATAAATCGATCGAGATGTTATTAAAAACATTTTATGCTAATAAATAAATAAATCAATAAATATGAGAAACAACTTCGGAAGAAATTCAAATTCTCAGCATTTTTAAAATCTTAAAATTTCTCAATTAGACACAAGACGTTGACTTTTTGCCATTGCAAAAATTATTGAGATTTCGTGTGTTAACAAAACTATATTTTGTTGGAAGATTTGAAAAAATTTAATAAAATTTAAATATACATACAATGAAAGATAAACCCTTGGATAAATTAGTTCAGCATGCGATCATTGTCTGATCAGGGTGCCTGATTCTGAAATGAGGTAATGAGTTGCTATGCTTCCTAATCTTACCCTTATCCTGACCTTATATTCTCGATGTACATATATTTGAATTGTTTTGAAACTGATTTTACCACATTCTACCTCTTTCAATCAACAATTTGTTTTGTTAACAAAGATGTTTAACAACTTTTGCAATGACAAAAAGACAACCTTTGACATAAGATTCGTCAGCAAGAATCCTGATCAGGCAATCTGATCAGAATAGCAATTTCGGATACCGTCACGATTTAAATCAGACACTGATGTGGAAACCTGATTATAACCTCATTTAAAATAAGGCAATTCTGATCAGACAATGATTTTATCCTTAACTAAATTTCCACATGGGAATACCCGTGTGTATAGATATGAAATTATCTGTGTTTTTAAGGATTACTTCTCGTTATTTCTTTTTCGTAATTTTTAATATTGCCCTTTTATATAATAATCAAATTGTATATGCGTATTTTTTTGTTGTTTTTGTTATAGCTATAACAGATTTTTTGTATATTTTTATATAAATATAACTTATATATGGTTAAGTTCACAGTCAGTGTTGCCAACACCCAATGGTCAAATATGTCTAAAATTTCTCAAAAAATGGCTATATTTTATTTAATTTAATACAAAATGCCAGATTAGTACCTCTTGTGTTACGTTCCTTATTTTTTAATCATTTTGCGGATTGGGCACTTTAAAAATCCCATTAAAGTTTCTTGAAGTACATAAATATTCATTTGTTAACGACTTTAATGCAAATATCATCTATTTGGGATCCATGAAACATAAAAATGTTGATAATTTGTTAAAGCTAAAAAAGAACTTGAAACTTAAGATCGGCGAAAAAAAATATACGTATGTACATTTTTATATGTGCATACATTTTTAAAAATTAGAATTAACCATTAGGTGAATTGTATAGCAGCTTTTACTTTGAGCGCTTGTAAATATATAGAAGCCGTACACTTCTACATTTTTCCGACATTGTTATTGTTAGTTATTTGTTGGTTTGGCCGATTGTTTCTCACATATTTGTCTTCGATACTTTTATGTTCGAGATTTTAAATTTGAAATCCATCTTTTTATGCATTTTTAGTAAAAAAATTTTGATTTAATAAAAAAGGGACATTTTGAAACTACTTAGTTTACAATGATATCATGTTTGAAAAATAAAACCATTGATTAATTTCTTACGAAACATAGTTTATTCTACTAAAAATATTCAATCCGTTTCTAACATACGTTTGCGATATTAGTGTGAAACAAAGTTTCTTTCATTTATCGATTAAAATAATAATAATAATTATAACAAAAAATACCTTTAAAACTACGATTCTTTGTCCTTTTTGCACTTTTACAAACTCCAAACTTATGAATTGTTGCTACATATATATCTTATGAAACATAGCTGAATGTCTAACATAAAAAAGTGGCTAAATTTTCGGTTAATAGTATTTTCAGAATATAATAGCTAAATCTAGCCATAAAATGGCGGCTTTTGCAACACTGTTCACAGTGCACAATTAGCCGATCATTGTTCAGAAGTATATTAATGATCTAATTTAGGAGTTTCATTGATCTAGCTCTCCCAGTTTTTCTGTAATCGTGATTTGAAAAGAGAGATGGATAAATAGACAGACAGATCGACTCAGGAGGCCATTCTGATCAAGAATACAGGATATGCTTCCTCCTGGAATTTACAAACGGCGTACCAATTAAATATAACATTTCACTCTTAGGTCGTCTCATAAAATTAAACGTCGTTTAACTTTGAAACTGTTTTACAGCAAAAGTTGAAAATAAACTGAATTCAAATATGTGTAATATGGCATCACTGGCAAATGTCAACGAATTATTGATTTTTTTTCTCATTTTGTACAGATGATAATTTTTTGCAAACTTTTTATAAATCAAAAAATTGGAAGTAGATTTTAGAATAATGCGGGAGTTCCATAGGCGAAGATATGCGTGCATTCATGCGTTTGAACTTGTGTGCGGCGTTTGCGGTTATTTCACAATTCGGACACATGAATGGATGCATATCTTCGCTTATGGAAATCCCGCATTAGAGCAGAGTTCGGAAACCCTCACACACGCTCACTCATACTCATGAAGTGTGCAAATTTCTCATTGCTACTCACCACATGAGTGAGAAAAAATAATTTAATAAAAAAACGCATGATTTTAAATAGAATTTCATATGATATGAGTTGAAAACGAGTACATAATCAGATGAAACGAAGAGATGTACGAGCTCTACGCTGACATTGACATAGTAAGGCGCATTAAGATCCAGCGCCTACGATGGCTTGAATATGTCGAGTGCATGGATGAAAGCGCTCCAAGAAAAAAGGTGTACAATTCTGTACCCAGTGATTTGTGTATGCCGCGACACAATTTATTTAATAGCTAAAAGTCTTTAAAAATCCGCCGTTTGATTGAAGTTTTAAAATTAAGTAGGTACGTATTTAAATAACTAAATAAAAAAATAAAGCAAATAAATATAACCATTGAAGCTTTGAATGCAATGAGGGTGTTATCTAAAATGTTTTTGAATACCCGTATCTCATAAATTAATGAACCGATATTATTGATTCAAATTTTCAATTAAAATTTGAAATTGTAGCTTTTTATGCTCCTTTTATATTTTTATATCTACTATTAATATATAAAATAAATAATTAATAAAAATGATTTATGCACTCTTATTTCTCAATACGAGAAATAAAATTGGGGCTTATACATAAATATAAATAAAAGAACAAAAGATTATTGTACATAGATATATATTACGGTCAAAATGCCCCAAAAATTAAATTGGACTATGTAAAAAATTAATAATATGAGCAAAATATTATTTTTATATAGAGATCCACAGAATCCACGACAGAATTTCACAGTGCAATTGTAGACAATGCTGGGATCATTCGGTACAAATATTGTAAAAGAGTCGTTATGATTTCTAACGCCCTAATTGCAGTCAATGCTTCAATTCATAAATTAATACAAAACCAGTTGGGAAGGTTAGATCACATGGGAAATTTTAAAGTAAGGACATTTTATAGTAGGTTTTATTATGATAGTTAGGATTATCAAAACTATAGTCGGTCTAAGCAGACTATAAATACCCTGCACATATGTGTGGTTACCATTCAAAGTGGTATATTGGTCACCAGGGTATACGAATCCTGAAAATTACTACAAACTTTCAATCGCTGAAGAATTTCCATTCATTTGATACTCATATTTACAAATGGGTAGGTGTACCGAATTACGACCACAAGTTGTTTTGCGGGTGTTTACGCAAAAAGGCGTATTTTTACGGATATTTCCAAAATTCAAAATTAATTAAAAATGCAGAAACGGATGGTTTTTTTTCTTATATTTATTTGAGCAAAATATAAAAATAATTTTAAGGACAAACCAAAGTGTTTGTCATTTGAAGATGTATAAAAATACAAAATATGATGGGAAATCAAAGAAAGGAAATTCAATATACATAATAAGTATAAAATATGATGTAATATGCGGGAACATATTTCTTACTTGGGGTTCAGAATGGTGTAGTGCACGCGCAAGCCAGGAACCGTTTTCTGTTAGTTGCCATAGCCTCTCCTACAAAATTCCTTGTCTCACCTTCGCGTTGGTGAATCCCGTTTACCTGAACAACCAGCTGAAGATCGGGTTTCTACCCCGATGGGCAAACAAGACAGGGATATTGGCCCTCCAAAATGTGGGTTGTGCGTTACGCTTGTGACCTGCCATATAAAAAAGCTGATTCAACGAAAACAGAAAAAATGCCTCGGATACCGACCCGAAAACACGATGACAATCACGCAACGTATAAAGGACCATAATTTACAGATATGCACCTGGAATGTCCGAACCTTTTATAGCGAAGGTGCCACTATCCAGCTGGTTGATGATAGGGCAGGGCTGCTCTAAACGGGCATCCTGTGACATTTACTACAGTTGCCATGCGGAGAGGCATGAATTTGGTTGTGGATTTGTAGTCGGCAAGAGACTCCGCCGCATTTTCTCTAGGTTCACACCCGCGAATGAACGACTAGCAACAATCCGCATCAAGGCTAAATACTTCTACATCAGCCTAATTTGTGCGCACGGAAAACCCACACAAAGAAAGCTATACGTCAGTAAGCTGCACACACAACAGACCGAACAAGCCTATGCCGCTCGACTCTCACACCTGCTTGCCAAAGGCACTCCTCTCCCTCTCGATGGTATATGCGCGCAGGACACACGTCTCCCGCTCAATGTGCATGGCTGCCGTAGAAGTGCTTGGTTTCCAACGCCCACTACGGAACAAGTGGTATGACGAAGAGTGTCGCGCAGCCACTGCAGAGAAAGACGCTGCATATAAAGCCACCCTGCAGTCGGTAGTAACGCGAGCCGCGAAGGAGCGAAGGAGCGATACAGAGGGAAGAAGAAGGAGGAGAGACTTTTTTTTAGGCGCAAGAAGATAGAATTAGAAAGACGCGAGTGTGAAGATATTGAGATGTATGGCGACAGGAACGAGGCTCGAAATTTCTTTCAGAAGATAAGACGCCTGAGCGTAGGTTTAAATACCGGACCCTCTTCCTGTCAGGACGATGACGGGAATATAGTAACAGATGTCCAGGGTACACTGAGATTATGGAGAGAGCACTTCTCTGATCTTCTAGCAGCCGATGATGACAACTACTCCGCTGATAGAGAAGACAACTTGACAACCCCAATTGCTGACGAGGGCGTTGACATACCGCCGCCTGACCGTGATGAGGTCTGCACAGCCATCAACAGGTTAAAAAACAACAAAGCCGCAGGATCGGATGGTCTGCCTGCTGAGTTGTTTAAGACCGGAGGCGATGAGCTCATAACGAGCATGCACCAGCTCATCAGCAGAATAAGGTCAGAAGAAAGCATGCCTAGCGAATGGAATCTCAGTATACTCTGCCCAATCCTTAATAAAGGGGATCCCACGATACGCGCCAACTACTGTGGGATAAGTCTTCTCAATATCGCATATAAGGTTTTAACGAGCGTAATATGTGAAAGACTGAAGCCCATCGTCACCAGACTGATTGGATCTTATCAGTGCGGCTTCAGACCCAGCAAGTCCACCATAGAACCGATTTTCACATTGCGCCAAATCCTGGAAAAGACCAAAGAGAGGCAGATCGACACCCACCACCTCTCCGTCGACTACAAAGCTGCCTTCGACAGTCCGATAAGAAGTCGCCTATACGCCACCATGTCTGAGTTCGGTATATCTGCGAGACTTATAAGGCTTTGCAGGATGACCCTGAGCGACACACGTTGCTCAGTGAGAATTGGGAACTACTTCACCGATACGTTTAATATCGAACGAGGTTTCAGACAAGGGGATTCCCTATCGTGTGACTTCTTCAACCTAATAATGAAGAAGATTGTAAGAACTGCACAACTCCATCACAATGGCACTATCTTCAACAAGAGTTCCATGCTGCTCGGGTACGCTGATGATATCGACATCATTGGGCAGAGCGTAAGAGCAGTCAGTGCAGCATTCTCCAGTTTAGAGAGGGAATCGCGTCGAATGGGTCTTACGGTGAACGAGGACAAGACGAAGTACCTAGTGTCAACAAACAAAGAGTTCCGGCGTGTTGGACAACACGTCACTATTGACAACCACAAGTTGTGAAGGACTTCGTATACCTAGGAACCAGCATCAATAAGGAAAACAATGTCAGCCTGGAGATTAGCCGAAGAATAACTCTTGCCAACAGGTATTACTTTGGGCTCAGTAGACAATTGTCCGTCTCTCGACGGATAAAAATTACGCTCTATAAATCGCTCATCATGCCAGTCCTCCTCTATGGCGCTGAGGCATGGACGCTTGCCAACACAGATGAACGAGCTTTAGGAGCGTTTGAGAGAAAGATTCTTCGGAAAATCTATGGCCCGATATGCGTTGAAAACGAGTACAGAATCAGATGGAACGACGAGCTGTATGAGCTCTACGCCGACATTGACATAGTCAGGCGCCTACGCGGGCTTGGACATATCGAGCGTATGGATGAAAGCGTTCCAGCAAAAAAGGTGTTCAATTCTGTACCCAGTGGTGGTCAACGTAGGAGAGGGCGTCCGAATCTCCGGTGGAGCGACCAAGTGGTAGACAACCTGACAACACTCGGAGTGCAAAACTGGCGCCAGCGCGCGCAATTCAGGAGCGACTGGCGAGGGGTGATTGCTGCGGCCTAACCCATCATGGGTTGAAATGGCCAAATAAGTAAGTAATTAAGTATTTCTTACTTTGATGTTCATCTGTTGATGGGTGGCAGCAAAGAGACCGAGCACTGCGCAATTGCAGCCCCGAGAACCTCAAAGAAGGAGGGTTGATAAGGAAAGGATGAAATTCACCTCCTGACGTTTGACCTGTCACGGAATGTATTAAATAAATAATACAAGGTTTACACAGCAAGTGTTTTGGCGTAAACATTGCCGCCCACTTTGCAGTAGTACACACTGCAAAATTAATTAGATAAAAATAAAACAAAAAGTATGTAAAAGAAAAGAAAACAAAATTAATATGTACATATAAATTAAAAACAAAAGTTTAACAAAGGAGTTAACAAAATGTACAGATCAAAAAGGATCCATCCAAAAATGTGGTTTTGGGAAAGTAGTAGTATTTTGCAAATGACCAAGCTCAACCATAGAAGGGTAGTTTGTTTTGAATGGCGAATGTACCGCATCATACCACCACTGTTGCGTTTGGTAACATCAGTGTCATCACGGACAGTAATGGCAAATTAAGAAACTTTGTGAACTGGTAGTGGTCCCGTAAGAGTCCAGCCAGTTTACTGGGCAATGAAAGTGCCTAGGACGTTTCGCTTTATACCATCCATCATAATCAATGGATAGAGGTCGGCACCAATTAAAAAGTCAACAGTGGAACTTCGGAAACAATTTTCATCAGCTAATACCAAATTTGGTAATTGATGCTGGATATATGGTTCAATGTGGCATGAGGGTAATTCTCCTGTCATTGTTGGTAAGACTAGTGCTATTGCCTGTAAGTGTAAATTGGGATCAATACGAGATCCAATCACAAAAGAGTATCGCTTTGCGGATACACGCGGCAGCTACTGCTTTGTTTAAACCAGCAATGCAGGCATGTGGTGAAGACACTGGAAGCTTCAAATAATTACAAAGTTGTTTTGAAATAAAATAAGTTTTAGACGCAGAATCAATTAGTGTCCGTGCAGAATAAGTACCCATATGACATACTTTAATAATGGCAGTGCCCAGAAGGACTTCTGCAGTTTGCGAATCAGAATAAGATTGAATGTTTTGTGTGTTGCATGGTGGGGGACGTGATCCTGGCGCTGCCGACGTAATCGACTCACAGCTCATGAATGAAGATGAAGTGGACTGTATGGTGTTAAAAGATGGTTGCGTGTTAACTTGCGGAGGGCGAGACCCTAAGGCCACCGTCGTATTACTGCTCATAAAAGGAGCCGAAGGCTCTGAGACATCCCTATGTAAAAGCGTATGATGACGCTTTTTACACACTGAGCAACCGTAAGCACTTTTACTGTCGTAAGCTCATGGGACCTATTAAGGTAATTAACGCAACATTGAAACTTTTTTACAATGGAATAGCGATCGGAGACGCTCATACGTAAAAATAGTTTACAGACCCGCAAAACATGTTTCTGTTTGGGGCAAAGGACGATCCTGTAAAGATTGCGTGAAAACTATTGTATTTGTTGGATGAAGCGGTTTCGCACGTGGAGATTTAACAAAAGTGTGACAGCGGATGTATCCGATGGATTCAAGTGTCTTGAAGCGTTCAGAAAGGAACGTATCCAGACAACACCACTTAGGGATAGCCGACTTATCCAACAAGTTTTGTTCCCAGAGATATCATAAATCGAAAAAAATGCAAGGCTATTGTTAATATTTCATTGCAAATTCTTAAGTGCTGCCGCGCTTTCAGATGTTACGACAGAATGGTCGAATAAAAGTTTAAGTTGGCCGTTGACCAATACACGCTTATTCTCATAAACTTCTTTGAGATATTCCCCAGGCTAATTCAAATCCGCTATTTGTAAGAGGGGCCTTTTGCACTATAACGCGCGCATCCCCACTAGTCTTTTGCAAAAGACGAGCATCTGTGAGACGCGAGATGCGAACATAAATTTCAGAGAAAAGATCTCTGAACGAAGGCCAAGATGCATTATCGCCGGCGAACACATCAGTGTCGCCAGGCGGAAGGCGCAAATCATTCGACGAAAAATCATGGGAGCCGCGGCAGGCAACAGCTGAAGTGGTAGAAGTTTCGCTGAGCTGGTGAAGAAGCTCTTTAATAGCGGATAAATTGGAAACGTAAGTCCGAAATATGGTCTTATATTTTTCTTTGAACACAGTAATATCTTCATCGTCTGCTAAATCTTCCTTGCAATCCAGGAATGCAAACATTGATTATATTTGGTTTTAAATGTGGACCAAAGTGATTTTAATTCATCACTGAATACTTCTAGTGAAAATTTATTATGGTTATCAACCGAAATGTCATTAAATGATGATTGAAACTCGAATAGTGCATCTGCAGCAAGGATAAAAATATCCAAAGCAGGGATGTCGCTTCAATGAGGGAAGCATACACCAAAAAAATCAAAAATGTCTTTATATAATAAATCTGAAATTTTTAAATTAATTTAAAAAAAAATCTAAAATTTGCTAAAAAGAGAATTTAAAATTTTAAAACAATTTAGAAAACAAAAAGGTGCTAAAAAAAAGAAAATTTAAATTTCAAACTAATTTAAATAGTTATGATAATAAATATATTATTATAATATATAAGAATAATTATTTTGGGCTTAACAATAAACTTTATCGATAACGACAAAGACTTTTTAAAAAGGAAAACGAACTCGCGTTATAGTTGTTAGCCGATTGTCTTTATTCACTGAACTAAAGTCTTAAACTAAACTTACAATATCTTGTCAAAGAGTTTATATCATGATCTATTTGAAATATTGATTTTAGGTAATTTATTTCATTATATTCATTTATTGTTTTATCATTAACATAATTATTTATGAAATTTGATATATATAATTGCATATTTCTAATATGTATTGTTAAATTTTGTATTTGATTTGAAAATTGATCATTTATTTTTATTTGTTTATTATTTTCATGTATTAAATTTTTATTATTCATTTTTAAGTTATTTAATGTTTCGAATATTTCTTTTTCGTCTTCATCATCCATGGTTCCGGTTATAAATTTTAAAGTTCTTCCTACTATGTTTGCCCAAGTTCTTTTATTCCTTTTGATTGGAGTTAATATTTTAAATTTGGCTAATAAATTTTTATAACTGTTATTTATTGTTACAAATAAATTATCATGTATTTTTTTTTTTTTTGCAAAAATGTTTTTAATGTTAAAATGTTTTTTTCGATGTGATTTTTAGCGGTTTTTAAATCGGTTATTAATAATGTGTAATATTTTTAAATAATTATCAACTAATTTAACTTCTCCCAATTTTATTGGTAAGAACCCATTATTATTACTAAAATCTTGAATTTCTATTTCCGCTGTTGAATGTTCGTCCACATTCAACAGAATAAAGATTATTATCAGATATTTTTCCATCTAAACATAAAGGTATAAAGAAAAGTTTTGCTTAAGCTAATTATATCTTTGTTTATATTTATTTATTATTATTTTTTTATTTACGAGTTATTTTGTAAAGAATTTGTTAATTCTCTTCTAGATAGTTGTTCTACTGGAAATTTTACACTTTCATAGTTTTGAATTTTTTTCTTTTTCTTTACATGTGTCTTATAATATTTATATCCGGACCTTTTGTCTTTAATATGATTATCATCGATTACATCACCTACTTTTCTGTATTTAGAATGATTTTTGCCACCTCTAACTTCCTTTACGTAGTTGACACCTTCTTCTTAATGTTTTCGTCTATTCTATCTTTGTTTAAACGTTCTATAATTCTAGTTTTCTTTTCAAGTATAGTATTACACATTTCATCATAGTGATTTTCATTAATTTTTCACTGAACAAACTCTATTGGTTTATGTTTAATAGTAGAATGTATTGTATTATTATAATACCCATTAATAAGTATAATTTGTCGTTCAATATCAGTCGTTCAATATCAGAATTCCCATTATCTCTCTTAAAAATTCCTTCATTAAGTTAGATTTCATTCCTAATTCGTTATCTGTTACTATTTTCTCGATATTTACATAAGTACTAATAAATTTTGTTAATGCTTTTCTAAACTCTTTTTGTGCGATTTTGTATTTTTACTAAAAGAGCGGCTTTACTAAATTTATCTATCATAGTTACAAACATTGATTTCCTTATTGAATAAAAAACATTTAAATGTATAATCTGATTTGGTTTCTTTGGAGTTTCCGTTATTTTATAAGGTATTTTAATAGGATTTCTGTCATATTTTTCTAAAATACATAATTCGCAATTATTCACGAATTCATTAATTTGTAATTTTAAATTCGGGCAATAATATTCTATCTTTATTTCTTCATACATTTTCTAAGTGTTTTTGTTCAATTATTTTCTGTAATACTTCTGAGTTAGTGATATCGATGAATAGTCGATTACAACGAATAACTTTATAATTCCTAAAATGTTCGAAGTAATTTTGAGAAATGTATTGTCATCTGTAAATATTGCGTTCATATATTTTGGATTAAAATAATTTTAAATTAATAATTTAATAGAGATTTCATCAAATTCTTTCGCTTTTATTACTATCCTATTTTTATCAAAAACGTTAATATTTCTTATACTCATTGATCCTGATTGTATAATTTCTAATATTATTTGTTTTTTATATAAATTGATCGGTGTATTTGTTTGTATTACTGTTTCAATTTGAGATTCGTCGGATGTTTCTATATTTTCAATTATATTGTTTTCATGATTTATGGTTTCAACTGCATTTAGGTTTTCGTCTAAATCTCCATTCATATGTATTTCTATTCTACTTAAACAATCTGCAATCTTCGTTACCCTTTTTATAATAGATTTCGTAGTCGAATTCTTCTAATTGAAGTTTCTATCTTATTAACTTACTATTTGGTTCTTTTAAATCAAGGATTGAAACCTAAACGAATAACGGTTTCGATTTCGGTTTTTTCCGAGTTTCGGTTTCGGTTACGGTTTCGGTTTTAAGTTTTTATAACAAAACGGTTTCGGTATACCGGTTCCATGTTACGGTTTCGGTTTTGATTTCGGTTTTTGTATAAATTTTCTTTATTCCATATTTTTCAAATAATTTTACATTTTTATATGGTGCTAAATTATGTTCAAATTATGATATTGCGGTAAAGTGGGAAACGTAATTTAAACAATGTTTGTTGTAATTTTAGTAAAAATATTGTGTTATATGAATTATTAAATTGATTACGCCAAGAAAAAAACATTATGACTTCACCTGAGATATGATCTGAATTGCAAAGAAGAAGAATTTTGTACAATTTTCATCCATAAAAGCCAATGAAATTACATTTTAACAATTCTGTGAACTGCAATATGTAAACTAGTGATGATCATTTGCCAGAGCAAGGCAAGAAATGGTTATCTTAAGACAAAGAAGACAAATATCTTAAACTGCATATTAATTATGAAAACGAATAGAATTTGAACACTAATTATATTTAAGTTACTTATTTTCCATATTTTCAATTTCTTCAACAATTTACTAACAAAAAAAAATCCCATAACATAAAAATTTGTATTATATTTTAACAAGAATTATCTAATAAAATATAATTGTGTAAATCAAGTGATGTTGACGAGATAATTCAAAATTTCAAGGCCATAATAAAATGAACGAAAAGTCACCAAATACATTTTCAAAATGCTAAATATTTTTTACAAACATCTTTATGTATCTGTCAATTTTTAATCGATGAGATCCATTTTTTTAACACATGATAAGAAAATGTAAATCTATCAATTGATATTTCAACTTTAAAAATGCATCAATTACTTTTTATAATATTAATCAACAAACTCGAAAATTAAGTTTTTCATAAAAATGTATTTGGTGACTTTTCGTTCTACAACGACGATATACATTATACGATATACATATACAATAAATATAAGGAATATTTCGTATAGGCATATTTCTGTTTTCGTCACAGATTAAAAAATCCGTATGCTACACGTACCGTATGTCAAGAGAACTCAAATAATATCTTGCAGAGTAACATTTTTTTTTTGCGAACACCATGCGAGCACAAACTCAAACGCCACAAAGCGAATACTAACAGAAAGAAGAGAATATAAAAATAACGATTACGATTCGTATACACACACTTTCACAATGACAATTCTTCGTTGCTCTCCTGTATCATCGCAACAAACAGACGCATGACAACAGACAGACGCATGACAACGGACAGACGCATGACACAGCCAGACGCATGACAACGGACAGACGCATGGCACCACACTACATGTATGTATCTAGTACAGCTCTCTAGTTAGCAACATCAACGAGTTCTCTTTGTGTACAAAAAATTTCCCACCAAAAATTCTATCAAAAGCTTGGATGCTGCTTTATTCGCATTTTTGTTGTTGTTGCACTTTCAAACGAATCAGCGGATTTGTGAAAAAAGAAAAACACAAAAAGCAATATATCAGCTAAATATATCACACTGTGAAAATGTTCATATTTTATTTTTTATTACTTCATGATTTTACAATTAACAAAAAAACTATATATAAAAGTAAAACAAAAATAATAATGTGCATAACACAGTGCATATGCACAATCGATGTACGAACTAGCGTAGCGAAGAACAGAGAAAAAACATTGTTTTGTCTGTTTTATCTTTTTGAAGCGACTTTTGAAGCACATTTAAAGCTATTTACCGCTAAAGTGTTTCACAGGCCTTATTTTTAAGATGCTTATATTCTTTAAAATTGACAAAAACAAAAAAAAACACACATCTTCATTAATGTACACGTTCTTAAATATTTTGCGCGCTTTCCATTGTTACTTGTTGTTCAATATTTAGTTATATCATGGATTCTTTTGTATATCATTATTACCTTAAAAACATAATAAATACATTCAAATCATAAAAAACGCAAAAGTATTCCTTTTCTTGCAGTCTTAGTCTTGCACTTGTTCTTGTTCTTTTTCTTGCAAAATCTCGATCTTGTTCTCGCTTTTGTTCTTGCAAAAAAAGATGCAAGAACAATACATTTTTAATCATCACTAATGTAAACAAATATCTGCCTTATACTTGAAATGTTTAAACTTGTCGAACTTGCACGTCATTTTTCGTATTTCCTTAAATAAATAGTGAGATGTTAATAATTTGAAACTTTTTTTACATTTTTTCTTGCATTACCATTGTTTTGTTTATGTCCGAAATTGAGCTGTTTTGAAACATCAGTCAAAAATCCATTAGAAGACTTATAAATGGTATTCTATTGAATAGATCCTTTAAAAGAATTTAAAAAATATTCAAATGAACTTTTCAAAACTTGTCCCACTTTACCCCAAGCTCCCCTATATATTTTACTAATAAAATAAATTAAAAACCAATATTATTAAAATTTGAATCATTTTTTAACGTAAAAATTTTGCTAGGAGTTGCTGGTTTTTTGTTGTTAATTCGAACAAAAAACGAATTTTAGACCAAATACCGTTGTTTTGGAAATATCGTTTCTCAAAAAACAACATGTGAATTTTTGTTCAACCAAAAATGTTTATTTTGGGAACTCCAAATTTTAATTAATGAAATTTTACTTAAGATCTTCTATATAAAATAAAATAAAATACGTTTTTATGTTTCTTTTTATAATTTTTTAAAAACCGTTTCAAACCGGTATAAAACCGAAATCGTTTATATCGGTTTTGGATATCGGTTTATTTCTGATTTTCGTATAACGGTTTCGGTTTTAAAAATGAAACGGTTTTAAGCGGATATCGGTTTCGGTTACGGTTTCAATCCTTGTTTTAAATTATTGAGCCATATTAAAGGTTTGTGGTCCGTAAATAGTTTAACTTTCCGACCATAAACATATGGTCTAAATTGTTTTAAGCACCAAACAATTCCCAGACATTCTTTCTCGATGACACTGTAATTAAGTTCTGACTCATTTAGTGTTCTTGATATGAATGATATCGGTTTATTGTCTTGTGATAAAACTCTGGGGACTATGGGGGCGATTATCACAAGGCAACGTGTCTGAGTGCTTCAACATGGCGAAGCCAGCGCAATCCTTGTCGGTGTCGTCTCAAGTCAACTCACTGGTCACCAGAATTGACAAATTGTCAAATGGTGACACCTCCACTTCGGTGGAAGTCCTCCTCGTGGAAGTCCCTGGAAACGGCGCTCTACACCACCCGGTGTAGAAGTCGGCTAAAGTGAGTGGCGAGCATCTCCCTCAGAGTGAGGGTTCGTGCGTTGGGTTTGGGTCCCACCACGGAAAAAACCTATGCGCCCAATGAAAACAAAAAAGAAGCCTCGGATAACGACCGATTACAACGATGACGACCCACGCAAACGTTTTAAGGACCATGATTTACGGATATGCACCTGGAATGTCCGGACCCTTTATAGGGAAGGTGCCTCTATCCAGCTGGCAGATGTCCTCGAAAAATATAAGGCTGACATCACCGCTATCCAGGAGATGCGATGGACGGGACAGGGCTGTTCGAAACAAGCGTCCTGTGATATCTACTACAGCTGCCATGTGGAGAGACACGAATTTGGATGTGGATTTGTGGTCGGCAAGAGACTCCGCCACCTTGTCTCTAGGTTCACGCCCGTGGACGAAAGGCTGGCAACAATCCGCATCAAGGCTAAATATTTCCATATCAGCCTAATTTGTGCACACGCTCCGACGAACGAGAAAGATGACGAGACAAAAGAGCGCTTCTACGAGCGCCTAGACAACGCATACGAGCGCTGCCCCCGCCACGATATCAAAATCGCGCTAGGCGATTTTAACGCCAAGGTGGGCAGAGAAGCCATCTATTGTCCCACAATCGGAAAATTTAGCCTCCATGCCAACACTTCCGATAACGGAACGAGGCTAATCGACTTCGCCGCAGCACGAAACATGGTAGTTAGTAGCACTAGATTCGAACATTTCGATATCCACAAGGCCACATGGTTGTCGCCCGATCGAAAAACTCGAAATCAAATTGATCACGTTGTGATTGACGGAAGGCACGTTTCAAGCGTGATGGACGTACGCACTATCCGAGGTGCCAATATGGACTCGGATCATTACCTTGTAGCAGCCAAGGTCCGCACACGCTTAAGCGCTGCGAAGAACGTACGGAACCAAACGCAGAGAAAGCTAGACGTCGGAAAGCTGCAATCACAACAGACAACGCAAGCCTTTTCCACTCGACTCTCACACCTGCTTAGACAAAGCACTCCTCCTCTCGATGATATAAGTGCGCAGTGGAATCATATCTCCTGCTCTATGCGTACGGCTGCCGAAGAGGTGCTTGGATTCCAACGCCCCCTGAGGAATCAGTGGTATGACCAAGAGTGTCGCGCGGCCACTGCAGAGAAAGACGCTGCGTACAAATCCACCCTGCTTACAAATCCACCCTGCGTACAAATCTACCCTGCAGTCAGTAGCTACGCGAGCTGCGAAGGAGCGATACAAAGAGAAGGGAAGAGAGACATCTTTTCAGGCGTAATAAAAGCGAGGCAGAAAGACGTGAGTGTGAGGAGATTGAGATGCATGGGGACAGGAATGAGGCTCGAAAATTCTTCGAGAAAATAAGACGCCTAGCCGGAGGTTCGAAATCCGGATCCTCTTCCTGTAAAGATGAGAACGGAAATCTAGTGACAGATATCCAGAGCACACTGAAAATATGGAGGGATCACTTCTCCAAACTGCTGACCGGTGATGATGACCTCAATTCCACCGATAGAGAAGCAAACCCGGCAACCCCAGTACTTGATGACGACGTTGAGATTCCGCCACCTGACCATGACGAGGTCAGAACAGCCATTGTTCGGCTGAAAAACAACAAAGCCGCAGGACCGGAGGCGAAGAGCTAATAGAGAGCATGCACGAGCTCGTAAGCAGAATATGGTCGGATGAAAGCATGCCAAGTGACTGGAACCTCAGTGTACTCTGCCCAATCCTTAAGAAAGGGGATCCCACTATCTGCGCCAACTACCGTGGGATCAGCCTACTCAATATCGCATACAAGGTTCTATCGAGCGTATTATGTGAAAGACTGAAGCCCATCGTCAACAGACTGATTGGACCTTATCAGTGCGGCTTCAGACCTGGAAAGTCCACCATAAACCAGATTTTCACATTGCGCCTAATCCAGGAAAAGACCCTAGAAAAACAGATCGACACCTACCACCTATTAGTCGACTATAAAGCCGCCTTCGACACTCCGATAAGGGAACGATTATACGCCGCAATGTCTGAGTTCGGTATACCTGCGAAACTTATAAGGCTTTGCAGGATGACCCTGAGCAACACACGTTGCTCAGTGAGAATAGGAAAAGACCTCTCCGAGCCATTCCATACCGAACGAGGTTTCAGACAGGGTGACTCCCTATCGTTCGACTTTTTTAACTTATTGATGGACAAAATAGTTCGAGCTGCCGAACTCCGTCAAAGCGGCACTATCCTCAACAAAAGTGTCATGCTGCTCGCATATGCCGACGATATTGATATCATTGGCAGGAGCACACGAGAAGTCAGCGCAGCATTCTCCAGATTGGAGAAAGAGTCGCGTCGAATGGGTCTAGCGGTGAACAAGGACAAGACGAAGTTCATTGTGTCAACAAGCAAAAAAGAGTCCGTGCGTCTTGAACAAAAAGCTGATTTTGACACCCACAAGTTCGACATTGTGAAGGACTTCGTCTATCTGGGATCCAGCGTAAACAGCAACAACGACGTCAGCCTGGAGATCAAACGGAGAATAACTCTTGCCAACAGGTGCTACTTTGGGCTCAGTAGGCAATTGAGAAGCAGAGCCCTCTCTCGCCGGACAAAAATAACGCTCTACAAGTCACTCATCATGCCCGTCCTACTTTATGGTGCAGAAACATGGACGCTGGCCACCACCGATGAGAGAGTACTGGGAGCGTTCGAGAGAAAGATTCTCCGTAAAATCTTTGGCCCTATCTGCTTTGCTAACGAGTATCGAATCAGGATGAACCACGAGCTGTATGAGTTATTCGACGACATTGACATAGTCAAGCGCATCAAGATCCAGCGGCTTCGCTGGCTAGGTCATGTCGAACGAATGGATGAAAACACTCCCGCCAAGAAGGTGCTTGAATCGAAACTCGAAGGTGGACAGCGTAGAAGAGGGCGTCCAAATCTGCGTTGGAAAGACCAAGTTGAGGACAACCTGGCAACGCTTGGTATTTCTAACTGGCGTCAGCGCGCGCAAAGCAGATCCGACTGGCGCGGCTTCATCTCAGCGGCCAAAACCGACCCACGGTTGTAAGGGCCATTTAAGTAAGTAAGTAAGATAAAACTCCGACTATCGCATAATTGCTTGCATCTGTAGTTATTTCAAATTCTTTGTTAAAATCTGGATATATTAGAATATGTGCATTTATTTTTGTAATTTTTCTTTTAAACAATTAAAACTTTCCATATATTTTTCGTTATTTGGATTTATAATAGAATTCTTCTTTAAATGCATTGTCATTGGTTTTGCTATATCCGCATAGCTTCTTATAAATCTCCTGTAATAACCTGTCATGCCTAAAAATCTCTTAATTTCTGTAGTATTTTTGGGTATTTTAAAGTTTGCAATAATTTCGGTTTTCTTTAAATTAGGACTGGCACCTTTTTCGGTCACAACATGTCCAAGGAATTCAACTTCCTTTCTTAAAAATTCACATTTATCTAGTTGTACTCTTAATCGTGTTGTTTTTAATTTGTTAAATACCGCTCTTAAGTTTTTAATATGTTCTTCTAAACCATTAGAATAAATTATAATATCATCCATGTACACCACACATATCTTGCCTACATACTCTCTTAAAACGTTATCCATTAAACGTTGAAATGTACTAGAAGCGGCAATTCTACAAAACTCGTAGTGTCCGTTATCTACGAAAAAAGCCGTTTTCTCAATATCTTTAGATTCCATCTCTATCTGGTGGAATCCACTTTTTAAGTCAATTATTGTAAAATAATTACTACTTCCTAATCTGTCTAATATTCACATATATTTGGTATTGGATAAGAATCATCTACTGTCTTTTCATTTAATTTCCGATAATCAATCACTAATCGCCATTTACTTTTACCGGAAGCATCCTTTTTGTTCGGTACTACCCAAATGGACTATTATATGGACTCGCATTTGGTTTAATAACTCCTGATTCTAACATTTCCTGAATTTGTTTTTGAATATCTAACTTATGTATATAAGGGTATCTGTATATTTTGCTCTTAATAGAAATATCATCGTTGGTAAAACTTAGAATTTTATTTTCAATAAAAATTCCTTTAAACTCTTTAATTATATTCATTAATTTCTGAGTTTCTTCTGAATTTAAATGATCTATCCTCAAATCTACCTTTCCCTCTAATATATAAATATATTCGTTATTTTTATTTCCATCTTTATTGTAATTATTTCTTTCTGTCATATTAATATAATTGCATCAGTGCAATTATTCATATTTTCTGCATTAATATATTCGTTATTAATATATTCCTCCTCCATACAATTATAATTATCAAAATTATGAATTTATAACATTTCAACTGTTTTAAATGGTTTGTAAATATCGCATATATATTTTATTGAATCTGAGTTATTTATTTTGACTATAGCTTTAAAATCTTTGGCATCGTATATGCATTAAACATACCTTTTCATTTATATAAATATTTTTTTATTAAGACATTTCCGTTGTCTTTATCTACAGGAATATTATAGAAATGTTCTCCTGTTTTTATTTCAATTGTTTTATTTTCTTCTGGACTGCTTGAATACAGTTTAAAATGTTTTTATTATTTATATGAAGTGTATTTGTTTCGTAATTTATAATCGATTTATATTTTTTTTAAATATCGTTACCTGTTAGTCCCTCATATTTATTATTAAAATTTATTATGAAAAAACCAAAGTATTCATTCTTTAAATGAAACTCTTCAAATGCTTTTACTGTTACTTTTTTGTTAATTAAAGATATAGTATTTTATTACTTTAGGTTTGCTTAAAGTGTGTACAAGATTTTCATTAAAAACGTTTGGGTTTACAAGGGAATTGGTTGCCCCTGTATCCATTAAAAATTTACAATTAGGTATTAATTATTATGTAGCACAATTCTTTTCTGGAGCTAACCGAAAATTTCCGATTTCCATTGATGTTGGCCTATTGCTTGGATTATTATTATTTGTGACATTTTTGTTTGAATTATTTTCGTCATTATTATATCTTCTCTGGTTGTTATAGTTTTGATTTGAATTGTCTTAATAATTATTTTATCTTTTAACATTGTTTTGATTATTGTTATTTCGATTATATTTTTGATTTGAATTATATTGGGTTCGCCCTTGATTGTTATTATATTGATTTGTATTATTTGTATAATTTGGCAAGTTATTGTTTTGATAATTATAGTTTATTTTATTTCTTCTAACATTATTCCCATTATTATATAGATTATAATATGCATAACCGGCTTCATGTAATATATCCATTGCAGTTTCAAGGTTAATTGGGTTTCTACAAAATATAATTGAACGCATAGGTTCTGGAATTTTACTGTTAAATAGATGAAGTGCTGATATTTATTATTTATGATGGATTGCTCTGCAATTTCGGCATTTGTTGCTTCAATTCTTGTTTTTTGTCTTCTCAATACTATAAAAATTTACACAATTTGATTTTAAAGTAATACTTTTGAGCTAATCAAAAAACTCTTCTAAACTTGATCGGTTACCAAAATGATTCATTAAAATTAATTTCATACTTATCCTTGATACTACATGATTATTTATCTCAATAATTTCTCTAGCTTTACCTTTTAACTTTGATTTTATTACATCTGAAAAATATCTAAGCCTAACGCATTGTAGCGTACTAAAACTGGTTGGATTTTTATCAACCAAATCTACAAAATTTTGGAGATCTCTGAAGTCTCCAAAAAACTCTGGTAATTTTTCAAGGTATTTTAAAGGATCGATATTAAGAGTAAGAGCCATATTTTTTAATAGAACGTTTTCTAATAATATAACAATTTCTTCCATAAACTAATTAAAATATCCTTACAAATATAATTTTTATTTTTATTAGATATTTACTGCTTATGTTTCTTTTCTCGTCTTGGTGATTTTTTGTGAGTTTTTCTTAGTAGATTTAAATGTTCATTCTGCAATCCATGAATTAATTTGTTTGTTCAGCAATTCTCAGCAATTCTGTCTCAGTAATTTTGTCTCAGCAATTCTGTCTTCTTCCAGCGTCTTCTTCTAGAATTAGTACAATCTAGGGAATCTTTTTCTGGATAGTCGTATTATTTGATTCTTTCTGGATTTTAGAACTAATTTTTTTTTTCGTTTTGGTGGATAAGTACGTGGTTACTACTTTTCACTGTTTACGATTCTAGAGTATTAAAATTTTTGTCGCGTTTGTTCGTTTTTTTTTTTTAAGTTTTTTTTTTTTTTTAAATTTGCCACATTAAATAGTAATATATAAGAACTCTACCGTAGAGTCTTGTGGACAATCCTACCGACTGCGCCAATAAACTTTATCGAAAACGACAAAGACTTTTCAAAAAGTAAAACGAACTCGCGTTATAGTTGTTAGCCGATTGGCTTTATTCACTGAACTGAAGTCTTAAACTAAACTTACAATATCAATATACTCAAATGGACGTTGTCCATTTGTTTATTATATGACAACGCCGTGGGAGCGCTGCCAGTAAAACTATTAAATATATTTGTTTATATTGAGACTCTGTGTGGTCTCAATATAAACATCTTTAATATGCACAAATGCAATTAATGATTTGGAATCATTAATTGCAAAAGAATTGCTTACTGTCCTCTTCTTGACGATTGTCCAAGTCTGTTTGGTCAGTTGTCTTGTATATAACTCTTAACTTCGAAGGTACGCGTTGCTAAAAAGTTTGTAAAGTAAAAATAACAAAAGCACTTGCATTTTATTTATTTCACACAATCACATTTGTGTATTACGATATTTAATTTATTGAAATAAATTTATGTTCGCCACCACTGTGCTTGAGCAATCAAATATTCAAAATTTGAGTCAAAGCAGCAGAGTCCAATGTTGCTGCAGCAGGCTGACACGATGAGTCAATTCACTTTTCGTCACAAAAAGATCTGATATCGCATACGTATTGCGCGAAAGAGGTCCAGTCTCAAAAACACAATCGCATCCACTCACTAAATGATATAGTCCACTCAATTGTGGCTCTCCATCGAAAATCACTTCCCAGCAGGGAAATGGGCAATGCATTACTTTTGTAATCCATGAATTCTTTGATGAAATGGTAATCTAAGTAAATATTGCCTACTATGTAAATGGAAAGAGTAATGTATCATCGAAATTTGGCATAAATATATTACCCAGTAATCTACCCGGGTAATGCCATCGAGTGTAAACTTTTTTAATACATTATTTATTAATTTATCCTAGTAAGGTATCACGTATAATGTCAAATAAAGTAATGGAACCGAGTAAGGTATCAATATTAAAATTGCTAACATACATTACCTAATAATTTATTTTGGCAATGCATAATGTTAAATAGATGTAATAAATATAAGAACAGTTATATTTATTTACCGTTGTATTTGTTTTGCCTTTTGCGTTCTTTTATTTGATTCATTTGTTTTGTTTCGTTTGTCGCGCGTGGTTGTCTTTAAAGATCACAATGTTAGAATGAAATAAATATACGATATAGCTCGGCATCTGTTTTAGTTTATATGTTATTTAACCAAATATAATTATTTTAAGATAGATATTATTCAATAAATTTTAAAGGTCTGTCTTTAAATGGTCTGTCGGCGTATTCTCAAAACTGATTTCGACAAAAGTGTTGCTGAACTATGCTGGCATCAAGCTGATTCAAGCATTTAAATTAAATATTTTATAGACAATATTACAATTGATTACATTTTAATCTAATAAGTAATCGCTTATTTTGTAGTCAATACTATAATTGATAACATTTTAATCAAAGATTTCATTCATGACGATGGTATCAATTATTACTTGTATCCTCAGCTAACCAAATAATTCATCGGATACATGGGAATGGTAAATATGCAACATCAACTTTTTAGATTACTCGGTAATCTATATGGTCGCAAACATCACTTTCCTAGGACAACGCCATGAAAAATTACTATTGATTACCTTTCCCTGCTGGGTTGTTAGACTTGAGACGACAATAGCTTTCAGCCGATCACTCACGAATTGTGTGCAGTATGTCAATCACAATTATAAAACACTGATGCGTTAAAAAAACTATTCTGCACTCTGGTAGAGTGGCAGCAGTTTATATGAAAAGTCACTCAAAAAAGACTTAATTCAACGAGAAAAAATGTAACGCTGCACGTGCACTCTGGAAGAGAGGCAGTCGTCACTCAAATTAAAAGTCGGTTCTCACTAATCACGAAGAGTGTGTATACTTGACGCAACAATAGTGAAAGAAAAATAACTAGAGTTGCCACGTAACCAATTAAATTTTTTCAAAATAATTTTCTTTTTAAATGTATTTTAAATTAGTCAAAATGGACCCAAAAATCCTTTTAAAAATTATTTATTAAAAAAATCACTACACCCAGAAAAAATACTATATAAATAATAGTTTTTTACTATTAAAACGAGTTGGGAAAGTTAGGTCACATGGGTAAGTTCGGTCACATGGGGCGGATTTTTATAGTCGGTCGGGCCCGACTATGGAATACCCTACACCTTTGGTGGGGATATTAATGTGGGATATTTAATTGCATACCTTAAACCCTCAGAACATTATTCACATATCAGAAATTTACGTCTTATATCCCCATAATTTTGAAAATTGATATAAAAGTATAAAAACTAATAAATTAGAAAAGTGTAATTGGGCGGACCACGCCTATATTTAAAATTTTGTAAGGCTAATATTTCATAGAATTGATTTTAATAATTAACGGATCAAATTTCCACTATTAAAAACCGGGAAATAATGAAAGAAAAATGTGGGCGGATCACGCCCATTTTTGGACCACACATTTTTAGGTGAATTATAACAATATTTTTTAAATTTTATAACTATATCTTGAATACTTTTCGAGTTATTAGTTCCTAAAGATTTATATAAAAGTGACTTGTATGGGAGGTGGGCGTGTCTGTTGACCGATTTGGCTCATTTTCAAACTTAGTTCCTACTTTTGGCTAAAATATATTGTGACGAAATTTCATCGCATTCTGAGCAGTATTTCTCAAGTTATTCTGTATTCGGACAGCAAGACAGCAAGACAGCAAGACGGACAGACAGACGGACATGGCCAAACGGACTCGGGTAGTGATGCTGATCAAGAATATATATACTTTTCCATACCGGACACGCCTCCTAAGGGGCGTTACAATATATGCACAAAGTTAATATACCCTGTACCTCATAGGTGTAGGGTATAAATAGTCAATAGGATAAAATATTACTTTAATCGGAAAATACCATTAAATACTAGAAAATACCATGACATTGCCATTGAGTTTATATGAGAAGATTTATTTTTTAATTGTCCTATTGACCAATTTTAATGGGATTTGAGGGAATTTTTTCCTAAGCACGTATATAGTTAAATTGATCTGAAGATGTAAATTTTATTTGAATATAAGTGGTCACATACCAGGTCACAATGGACCGATCTCGCCAATTTTTTTGCACATACAACGTATGTCCGGACAGACGTTGTATGTGCAGGAGGTCATGCTGATCAAGAATATATATATACTTTTCCATACCGGAGATGCTTCCTTCTGGATGTTACAAACGGCGTACGAAACTGAATATACCCTTTCTCTCTTAATGTAGGGTATTAAATAAATAATAATAATAGTTTGGCGCTACAGTTCCGAGCTACTTTGGCCGAGCTCTCTCACCATTTGAGCTATGCGAGTTATACCTGTACTCAAATTGGTGGGACCTACAGTCAGTGTTGCCAACTTTTCAAAAGCAAAACACACCAAATCGAGGCAATAAACCCGTTTTTTTCAGCAAAACCCACCGTTTTAATACATTTTTAAAATTTGTATACAGAATTTGTTCACAATAACAAATAACGGAAGAATATCACATTAATATTATAATGTAATGATAAACATGATCTGGCCATGAATAAGTATTACTTAACCCTTCTGGACAAATGTTATTTTCTGGAAAATAACATTTTTAGGTATTTAAAAATATTTTTATTGAGTGTATAAAATATGTATTTTTTTGTTATTTTATATGTTCATTTTTCTTTTAAGTAATTGAAAAAAATTAATTTAATAACAGTTGGTTTTTCATCGAATTTTGTTTGCATTTACATTTAACTAGGAACATTTAATTAGGAACTAGGAATAATTAAAAATTTAAGGACAACAAAATTTTTCAGACTTCAGTCTGCCATGTCTCGAAGAACTTATAAATCTCGAATAATTCTTAAAATCAATCCGAGAAAAAAACGTGATTCATTGTGGCATCGGTTCAAATTTTTTCTGTTTCCGGATTATTCATAATTTAATTCGAACATATGGTCATTGTAAAGGTCACCAACTACATTTTAAAAATTTTAATAATAAGTTTACAAAAATACTTTTGTATCCGACGGTTTCTAATCTATTAGACCGACATTGGTAGCCGCGGTAGCTCAGTGGTTAGTGCGCTGGACTACGAGCCGAAAGGTCCCCGGTTCAAGCCTGGACTGGGGCTAACAACATCTTTTCATAGAAACATTTTTCTATACCGCGCTACCTCTCGTCAGTAAATGGCAAACCTACGAGAGTAAAACCATTGCCTATGAAAAAGCTCTCACCCGCCGTTCGGATTCGGCAATAAACTGTAGGTCCCACCACTTTGAGTACAAATATAACACGCACAGCTCAAAATGGTGAGAGAGCTCGGCCGAAGTTCTATACAGGACTGTAGCGCCAAACTATTATTATTATATTGGCATACATTAATGAGAACATGGTATTTAAATGTTTTAATTTTTATAGTATTAACAAAAATATATTTAAAAATAAGTTTTTGTTAAAATTGTATTGGCGAGTATTACCACCTCGACGATATGCATATTGTAGAAAATGCTTTTCTTATTTTATTTAAGTTACAGATCTAAACGAATAGAAAACATAACGAAATGCACTAAATCCTGAAATGGGTTGGGCACGAATTCTTCTTTATACAATCGAATCGTTAGCAACTTCGGTCCAAAAATCTACAAATACCTCTGTATTGCTGTTCAAGGAAAAGTTATACAATATAAAAAATATAATTTCAATTAAATTTAATAAAAAAAAACCCGCTAAATTATAAAAACACTCTGTCGAAACTAAAAACCCACCAAAAAAACCAACGGTCCACCGTTTAATTTTTTTTCTCGTTTTATTTTTTAAAACCCACCAGATTTAGCGGGAAACCCACCAAGTTGGCATTACTGTCTACAGTTTATTGCCGAATCCGAACGGCGGGTGAGAGCTTTTCATTGGCAATGTTTTATTCTCGTAGGTTTGCCATTTAATGCGTCGCATAGAAAAAAGTTTTCTATGTAAAAGATGTTGGTAGTCGCTGGTGATCGAACCGCGGACCTTTCGGCTCGTAGTCGAACGCACCAGCGACTTTTCGCTCGAAGTCCAACGCACTAACCAGACGAGCTACATAAATACGTTATAATCAAGTAATAAATTAAAATAAACTATCAAATACAAAGTCAAAATTTTCATCTGTTGTTTATGAAGGAGCTTTCAAGTCAATAATATTTGTATTATATAATAGAGATTTTTTCTTTACACTGTTCTACAAATTCAGGGTTGTTGGATTCCACCGAAATGGAACTTATAATTTCTTGTAGATTCCTGCTGCGTACTCAGTATTTCCTCATTTTTGAAAAAAAAATGAGTGAAAGTAGCAAAAAAGGCTGGATAAACAAAAAGAAATTTCTGTTATGCTGTTATGACACTGGCTTTAAAAAAGTACACGAGTTGACTAGTATTGTGTGAATGAACCAACGATTGAGAGAAATGGATAAACATTTTTACTTTAGAGCATAAAATATTTGTCTCCTTTTATTCAAACTTGCTAGATACTTTTTAAGCATGAAAAAAGGCCAGTGTCATCACAGCATTAAAAAGTGTTTGGAACGTAATTTAACACTATTTTTTTATCACTTTTTATCTATTATTTTTTTCTTAAAATATAAGTTCACGATGTTTTGTTGTCAAATTTTCAAACTTTATCTTACTGAAATTTTTTCTAAATATTTTTTAAAGTTTGTTTATGAAACATTTGATTAAAATGCAGAAAAATACACGCAGCTATATACAATTTGATACTGCAATATTTTAGTGGGGCTAGGTGAAAAAACAAACGCATTATGGGGAAACGGCAGGCTTAACAGGGTTAAAAAAATGCTTTACACACCCGCCTTTAACAAATGCTTCTGAGCGACTGAAATGAAATTTTTGAACATTTCACATAACAAAATAAAAATAAAACGAAATTGGGAAATATATACTGCATATTTGGTATGGAAATAAATTTCGTGACGTATTATTGTGTTTAGAATTATGTTTTAATTTGAGAAAATTACAAATGAAATTAAAATATTTCATTTTAAATTGAGATTATTCGAAATGAAATTGGGATTTTACAATTAATATTGCAAAAATTCGAAATAAAATTGAGAAAATTCCAAATAAAATCAAGATATTTAAATTTGAAATTGTAAAATTCCAAATTGAATGAAATTAAGAAATTAGATATTGAGATTTTTCCTTATGAAATTTGTAACAAATAAAATGGAAATAACAAAGAAATTTAATATTATTTAAGTATTAAGACAGTACATACATACATCTTTTAATAACGAGGATCATAAATGGGAACCGGTTTCGATTTTATATTCGGAATAGGAACACTTTTTAAATGTATATGTTTTCCCGAAATCGCTATTACAAAAGGTCTTGAAACCAGAATCGGAACCGTTACCCCAAAGGGTTTTTGTCATTGAAGTCATTAGCAATTTTCTCAATTTCAATTGTGATAAATTAGGCCTTAACTATAATTGGAGTGAACTGACATATGCCAGCGTATGTAAACGTCGTTTCGTTCAGTTTCGTTAACTTAAGGAACGAGCGGTTTGAATCGCACATTCCGTACGGAATCAGCTGTGCACATTTCGCCATATTCGCGTTGATGTTAATTATTTATAATTCGATTTTTTCTGTGTTTTTTAAATTAAAACCAATGTTTACATATATTTTAATCTTTTAATTAAATAAAAACCTAAATAAAATATGGCAATTATTTTTCTAAAGTGAAAGTTTTAAAAGTTTATAGATGTTCATTATAGGCCGTGCAAAGTGTGTTCTGGTTGCCTTAAACATTTTGCGACTTTTCGATCATTTTTGACATTGCCCATGCTTGGCACTGCTTAGGCTTAGTTAGGCTTTTACTCTCTCGACACACTTTTTAGGCGCACCTTAAAATATTTCACTGGTTATAACTCTTCTCCAACACATCCCAATTTCATTTGATTTATTTCAAAATGTTATTCTGCAAAATGGAATAAAAAAGAAATCATACATAAAGTTTAGAATTGTTAAGAAGTCAAACTCCAAAATACGTAATAACTCATTAGAATTTTGAAGTCTATCGGAATATCATACTTAGATCACGGACAATTTTTTAGTGTAGTGTTATTGGCGTTAGAGTTTTTAACATCAATCTATTTGAAATTTTTGTTTGATGACTCATTATGTTGTCTTTCCGACTATGATAAAGGAAGCTCACCAAACGGTCTTCTTAATAAACGGTAATTATAAAAAAATACCACCGTTTTAAATCCGTAGCCCAAAAAGGCACCGCCGTTTTTTCCAAAATAATAAGCGCGAGCATGACCAAAGTATCGCCCAATTGGTGATTAATCGCCCAATCTGGCCACACTGTGCATGAGTAGTGAGTTTGACATATCACAGCAGGGAAAGGTAATCAATAGTAATCTATTTATGTAGTAGCCGAGCTATGTTGCATGAGCTATGCATTATGGAATAGATTATTTTTTTTACAGCGATGTCCCAGGAAAGTAATAGATTACCGCGTAATCTATGAAGTTGGTGTAACATATTTTACATATTTACTATTCCCATGTATCCGATGAATTCTTTGGTAACCAAAGGATGCAAGTCATAATTGGTGCCATCGTCATCCATGAAATCTTTGATAAAAATGCTATCAATTATAGTATTGACTACAAAATAATTGATTACTTATTCTATTAAAATGTTATCAATTTAGTGTTGACAACAAAATAATCGGTTACATCTTCGATTACAATGTTATCAATTGTAATATTGTCTATAAAATGTTTAAAAAATGTAAAAAGCTTGTTTCAGTATGACGGCAGCATTTTGTCGAAATCAGTTTTGATAATCCGACGACAGACCATTTCAGAGACATTTAAGAGACATTTAAGAGAACTTTTAAAATTTATTAGATAATATCCATCTGAAAATGGTATTTGGTTAAATAATTTAAAAACTAAAATAGATCCGAACCATACCATACCGTTGTCTTTTAAAGATAACCACTTGCGACAAACGAAACAAAGCAAATAAAGTCAAATTAAATTAGTACAACGGTTCTATGTAAATATATACATCTGCATAACTTTATACATTGTTAAAATACATTATTAGGTAATGTATTGTAGCAATATTAATCTTGCTACCTTACTCGGTTCCATTACTAGATAATCTATTTATTTGTCATTGTACGTGGTACCTTACTCGGATAAATTACTAAGTAATGTATTTATAAAGTTTCCAGTCTTTATAAAGTTATCAGCATTACCTAGGTTTATTACTGAGTAATGCATTAATGCAAAATTTCGATGACACATTATTCTTTCCATTTACTTATTAAGTAATATTTTCTTAGGTTACAAAAGAATTCATAGATTACAAAAGTAACGCATTGCCCTGCTGGGTAGTAGTGAAATTCTTACTCACCGCTGAGTATGCATTTATGAGTAGAAAGTAAGTTGGATTTTTTCTATTACTTATTCATGTCGTGTCCCAGCAGGGAAATGCTTTTATAATCTATGAATTCTTCGATTAAATTTTAACCTAAGTAAAAATGCATCAAATGTAAACTTTATAAATACATTTTTAAGTAATCTTTCCGAGTAAGGTATCACGTATAATGACAAATAAATTGATTATCTAGTAATGGAGCCGAGTAAGGTATCAAGATCAATATTGCTACAATATGTACATTACCTAATAATATATTTTAGCAATATATAAAGTTAAGCAGATGTTCAAAGTAAAAAAATATAAGGAAGGGCAGTTATACTCATTTAAAAAGAACCGTTGTCTATACTTTTGTGTTCTTTTTGTTTTGTGTTAATTTAACTTCATTTGCTTTGTTTCGATTGCCGCGCGTGGTCGTCTTTTAAGGACGAAAAGTTGGAACGAAATACATATATTGTATGGCTCGGCATCTGTTTTAGTTTATAAATTCTTTAACTAAATACAATTATTTTCAGATGAATATTATTTAATTAATTTTAAAAGGTTTGTCTCTTAAATGGTCTGTCGTCGGATTCTCAAAACTGATTCCGACAAAAGTGTTGCGGAAAAATGCTGCCGTCAAACTGAAACAAGCTTTTTATTTTTCAATATTTTATATACAATGTAGCAATTGAAAACAATTTAATCGAAGATGTATTTTGTAGTCAATACTAAATTGATAACATTTTCATCGAATAAGTAATCGATTATTTTATAGTCAATACTATAATTGATTTATCAAAGATGGTATCAATTATTACTTGCATACTTGCATCCAAAGAATTCATCGGATACATGGGAATATAAATATGTAAATCTATATGGTCGCAAACATTACTTTCCTAGGACATCGCCATGAAAAAAATAATCTTTTATGTAATACATAGTCCA
Source organism: Dryomyza anilis (assembly GCA_951804985.1). NCBI lineage: Eukaryota > Metazoa > Arthropoda > Insecta > Diptera > Dryomyzidae > Dryomyza > Dryomyza anilis. Next base: position 24,783,258 of record OX638135.1, on the reverse strand, counting down.
TACAATGTTTCGACTACTAAATAGATTACCTGCTGGGGTGTAGTAAAATTAAATGGGTGCTTCCTCACTTTTGCAGACTACGCAAATATGAATTACGAGTATTCATTATGTGATTTTTCGACCTATGTAGTAAAGGAAATATGATATATTACGTGTCTTACATATATATTTTTTTTTTAATGTGGCATAAAAAATAGAGCCACAGCACTCAGACAGGATTATATCCATTGTGCTGTGACCAAGTTCCCTGGTTTTTATACCCTACACTAAGAGTGAAAGGGTATATTCAGTTTGGTACGCCGTTTGTAACACCCAGAAGAAAGCATCTCCGGTATGGAAAAGTATATATATTCTTGATCAGCATGACCTCCTGAGTCGATTTAGCGATGTCCGTCTGTCCGTCTGTCTGTCTGTCCGTCTGTCTGTCTGTCCGTCTGTCTGTCTGTTGAAATCCCTAAGACTTTTAAAATTGAAGAGCTAGATAAATGAAACTTATAACTTAGATTACTAATATACCTACGCTGTATGTGCGAAAAAATTGGCGAGATCGGTCCATGGTGACCTATGATCCGACCACTTATGTTCAAATACCACATATAAAATGTACATATAAAGATCAATTTTTATGTATACGTGCTTAGGTAAACTTTGTTGGTCAAATATATATTGACATCATGCTCAAATACATGATAATAATGTTTTCCGGCGAAAAGACTTGTGGTTCACAAAAAAAAAAATCGAAATTCGGTACACCTACCCATTTGTAAATATGGGTATCAAATGAATGGAAATTCTTCAGCGATTGAATGTTTGTAGTTATTTTCAGGATTCGTATACCCTGGTGACCTATATATCACTTTGAATGGTAACCACACATATGTGTAGGGTATTTATAGTCGGCTTAGACCGACTATAATTTTGATAATCCTAACTATCATAATTACACCTACTTTAAAATTTCCCATGTGATCTAACCTTCCCAACTGGTTAATGATACTTCTTAGATTCATTATTGAATCTAAGAAGGCTATTGTGTGATAGAGAGTAAAGCTGATCCTCTCTCATCACGTCTGTGCCAAAGATCTGCCTTCTAATTCTAGAAAATGCTGGACAGTCACAGAGATAGTGCTCTGTGGTGCCAGTTTCTTCGTAGCAGGCAGTACATAAGGCGCTTTCGGACAGGCCGATTGCGTTCATTTGTTTTTCACATGCGTTGTGTCCCGTTAGAAGTCCCGTCAGTTTTCTGCACTCCTTTCTACTTAAGGAAAGTAGAAACGAGGCCGATCTTTTGGTAATCGTCGGTGTCTTGAGCTTGGAGAATCTGCATTTCGTCTCATTCAGCCATCTGCTCTTGTGTGCGGAGGCGACCCAAGAGCTGATGACGAATTTTCCCGTAGATGCAGGTAGTCCAAGCACAGGTTCTGGTTCAAATGGATTATCCTCAGATCCAGCACGTGCTAGTTCGTCAAATGTTTCATTTCCCGAAACTCCTTTATGGCCCGGCACCCAAATCAGTTTCAGTTTATTGTATTTACCAACACAATTGAGACGTGATCTGCATTGACGTACAATTTTGGATGTGATGACCTGGTTGTTCAAAGCCATAAGAGCAGCCTGACTATCGCTGCATACTGATATAGCCCTGTTCTGCCATCTATTATCCGCAATGTAGTCCATAGCCATAAATATAGCATAGACTTTGGCTTTAAATACTGAGGCATTGTCGCCTAAGGCGAAGTGAAGTCTGCGGTCATCCGGTTCCACAAACACTCCAGCACCAGATCTCTGATCGGTTCTGGAGCCGTCTGTGAAAATGCGGTGTGACCCTCTACCTGGCTCACAGTCAGGCGTTAGCCAGTCTTGAATGTCAGGTTGGCAGACCTCAAAATATCGTCTTGGTAATATTTCTGTTATCATTGCATCAGAGGGCATCTCCAGTAGACAGGTGTCTAATGGAGTGTCAAGTGCAATGTCAGAGATATTCCAGGGAACATTAAACCAGAAACCACCTCGTTTTAGTCTCCAGCAGCCTTTCATGGCTTCGCCTCTGATGAAGATGTCAAGTGGTGGTAGGTTTAAGATTGCATTCAGTGCTGGACCAGGTGTAGTGGGAAAGGCACCCGTAACACCCAGACACACGGTTCTCTGAATTTTGGCAAGACTAGTTGTCACGCATTTTTGCGACAGCTTGTTCCACCAGACTACCGATGCATATGATATCATCGGTCTTATCATTGCCGTGTAAATCCATAAGGTTTTGCTCGGCGATAGTCCCCATGTCTTCCCAAAAATTCCTTTGCATTGCCAGAAGGCATTCAATGCTCGCGAAATTTTATTTTCAACATGTTTTGTCCAAAGTAGTTTATTATCTAGAGTTAAGCCCAGATATTTTACTTCGTTCGATTGAGGAATAGTGACACCCTTAAGTACTGGTAGAGATAATCCTGTCATTATTCTTTTCCTAGTGAAGAGAACAATCCCTGTTTTGTGAGGGTTGACGGAAAGTCCGTTTGCAGTACACCAGCTGTCAATTCGGTTCAGCGAGTTTTGTGTTTTAACACAGACCTCATTGAGGGAAAAGCCTGTGGCAAGAATGGCAACATCATCTGCATAGGCCTGGGAATAGACACCTGGTCCATCGAGATCGTTGACTAGAGAGTCAACCAGCATACACCAGAGCAGGGGGGAGAGAACGCCTCCTTGAGGACAACCTCTATTCACCCCTGCCATAATATACTGACCGCACTCCGCCTCAGAAGTGATGGTCCTAAACATTAGCATTGAGCTTAGCAATTTGACCAATGTTTCATCTATTCCATGCCTTCTAGCTGCGTCACACATTACATCAAAAGTCGCATTATAAAAAGCACCCTCGATGTCAACAAATATGCCCATCTTGTACATCTTCCTCTGAAAAGCATGCTCGATCCGGCCAACCAGATGTTGCAATGCTGTTTTACAGGATTTTTCACGTTGGTAGGCATGTTGTCTTGATGAAAGTGGGTACCGCGATGGGAGACAGCGATGTTTTTCTGATGTGCAGCTCAACAAGTCTTTCTAGACACTTTAGTATGAAGGACATCATACTAATGGGTCTGAAGCTCTTGGCTATGGAATAGTCTTCTCTTCCAACTTTCGGAATGAAGGCTACTTTAACTAAACGCCAGGATGTCGGAATGTATGCCCATGCGAGACTTGCTCTAAAGATCTTCTTTAGGCATGGTAGCAATTGGGTTATACCTGCCTGTAGCATGACTGGGTAGATGCCATCCGGTCCAGGTGACTTGAAGCCATCAAAAGAGGCCACTGCGTATTGGATAGCTTCATCGTACACAACCAATCTGGCAACCTGCCAGTCATGTTTTGTCACATTTGAGTTGTTATTGCAGTCCCCAGTGCTGCGATTACAAAGTGGCCCTATGTGGATTTGATTTCCCGGAAAATGAGTCTCAACTAGGACACTGAGTGCCTCTGTCTTAGACTCAGTATACGAGCCATCAGGTCTCCGCAGTGAGTCCAATCGAGCAGTTCGGTCTCTTTTAAGAAACTTGACCAATCTGCTAGTCTCACTGCAGGATTCGATGCTACTGCAGAAGTCTTTACAGGAAACACTTTTCGATTTACGAATTCATTTCTTATACTCTTTCTGCTTAGCTCGATAAAGAAACCAGTCGGAGTCTAAGTTGCTCCTTAGGGCCCTATTTAGAAGCTTTCTGGAATCCTTGCGCAAGGTTTCAAGACAAGCGTTCCACCAAGGAACGGGAGGTCTAGATAACGTTGTGAATGTTCAGATTGGAGGTCATGATGAAGTCAAGGAGTCTGGTACCTCGCGCGTTGCATTTACTGCTGCCCCACACAGTGTGTTGAGCATTAGCGTCACAGCAAAGAATAAGGCCGGTCTCCTTAAGATCATATACTGAAGTATATGTAAGACACGTTTGATTTATACAGCCCTAAACTATAAGAAAACAAACGGACATACGGACAGTACTGCAAACAGAAACAGAAAGCTCGGACGGACTCTCATTTCTGTGTAAATTATCTGTCAAAAACATTAAAATTTTAAATGGAGTTTAAACGACCAACTAGTGCAATTAGTCACACCAAACTGAATTCTGAAACTAAACTAAGTTTACCCACAGATATGGTTAAACTACCACTGTAAAACCGATCCTTCCCGAGTGGATATTGGTTAAGGTTAGCCTTATTTCGCATCCGTTCATAATCAAAATACGATAAGACATCCCTACCAAAGGATATCTGAAATGATCCTGATCAGAAATACACAGAAGTCAACCTGATCCATCATTCATAAAAAATACTGATCTAAAGCCTACTTAATGAAAACTGATTTGACACATATAAAAAAACTAATTGGATATCGTATTATTATGATCGAGATGTTACTAAAAGCTTTATATAATATAATTGGGAAACAATATTATTGTAATAAAATAAAATTTTCTAATAAATAAATGTCAAACTAAAATTCAAAATAAATTCCCAACATTTTTAAAAGTTTTAAATATCTCATGTTAAATGTTGTGAAATATTTCCTGTCAAATGTTAACTTTTTGTCATTACAAAATCTTTGTTCACAAAACTATTTTTGGTTTGAAAGGACTCGAATTTGATAAAAGAAGTTTCTGAAGAATTTAAATATACATGGAATAATATAAGGTCAGGGTAAGGGTAAGATCAGGACGCCTAATTGGGCAACCTGGTCATGATAGCAAGTTCGAATAGCGTCACTGGTGTGAACCCCTGATCATTACTTATTTCAAAATTAGGCAGCCTGATCAGACAATGATCGTATCCTTAACTAAAAATAGTCACCGACTCGATTGACGTTAATTCTGTATATGCTGTATTGGAAGTACATTATTTAACGATCAAAGAAATATTTCGTAAAATACGTAAAATAACTTTCGTAAATTTATGATAAAATTAAGATTATTATTTGTATATTTTACGAAAGTATTCGTAGATTTTATTTAGGAAAGTTATTCGTACATAATAAGAAAAATAGTTTTTTTATTCGCAATTTATTGAATATGTTTTTTTTTTATGAATTTTACGAATCTTTCGTGAATTACACGAATGCTGTGTTTAAATAAAAACTGACGATTCATTCATAAAATATGAAATATTTTATGCACTGATTTTATCCTTTACACCTCTGACAAAAACAGAACTTACACATAAAACATTTTAAAACCGTTTTGTATTTTATAACTATCTGCATCCGCGATACCAATAAAAGTAAAATGCAGCAGTAACTTGGATCTGCATTTTCTTTTAATTGGTATAAAATATCTTATTTTCCATATTTTTCAATATCTTCCATAAAAAATCTTGGGTAAAAAGGGACATGGAGTAATGTATGAAATTGCAATTTTTGACCATGTTTTTGCATTTTGCATCCATGGTTATAATCAAAATAATATATTTTTACTGTATATCGAAAACAAGTGAATAGTTTGCCGGTGGGGTTTAAAATGATCGAATATTGTGTTTCTTTTGAAATACAAACTGGTTTTGCAAATAATTTAACATTGTTTATATCAGGCATGTCAAACTCATTTGGCATCACGGGCCCCATTGGCAACTCAAAAGAGGAGGTGGGCCGCAAATCACAGATTTTTTACATTTGGTTCTTCTGTTGTAAAAAAAAATATAATGTTAAGATAATAAAAATTTTCCATTGATCCTCGTTGAAAGGTGATTTTTTTGCGATTTTTGTTTGTTTGAAATATATCGAAAAATGTTCGAATTTCTTTGATCCTGCCAAAAATGTTGTCTGGGGTATATACAATGGAGTATATTTCTAACACTAGAGACAATATTATAAAACAGATCTAACAATCATCCAAAATTGTTGCAACTTTTTATGTCCGCAAAATCGTACGATATCTAATTAGATATTGTACCAATATCGAAGGCCAAATCGTACTAAAACTACAAAAACAGTTCGAAGCGACATATCGCCGTTTTTTTTTTCGAAACGATAATAAAAACGATTCTGGATCAATATTGCATCAAATAGTTCAAATATATAGAGATATATTTCAAAAACATTGCGATGTGGAAAATGTTTAAATATCCTAACATCTACTAAAATTACGAAATTTTAAAAATTAGCAACGAGATCGAATTTTGGTATCCAAGTTAGTTCAAGAAAACTTCGAGGAATAAATCACATGGCAGACTTCTACCAAACATATTGAAAAAGTTTTTTTTAAATATCGTATATAAATTTGATATTTATATAAATTTCAAATTTATATAAATTTGAAAAGGGTTCCTTTTTATGCACAACTAATTTAAATTGCAATCCAATGATTAGAGATGTACGGATTTTGAAGTTATAACAAAGTTTATTTTATTATCCTTAAAATGAGGTTTGCAGCATTCTACGGTCAAGAGTTTTTTTCTACAACCACAAAAAGTGATTATTGATTAATTTTTTAAAACTTTGGACCACTGTATCTCTGAAGAAATTGAGTCTGGAACTCTGAATGATTTGGTGTGGAATGTCTCTAAACAAAAAGTTTTACTTACTAAAAAAATGTTAAAATGAATACAATTCCAATTTTTACAATGCAAGACTCTTGTCTACAAATTTTTGTTCTTGTTTTATTTTGATTGCGCCTTTATTTGATACTGGAGCTAATTCCTAAAATGGGTTTGTTAAATAGGGTCTAGTTTTTAAGATTTTTAAGTTTTAATTATTTTTCTCTCCTTTTATTTTTAATAGTCGAACCAAAAACAATAATGTATTTATCATTTCGTTGTTAGACGTACAAAACTATGCGCTACTATATATTTTTTATAAATGCCGGTGAAATATAGCCAAGGGAAATTCAAAACTTTACATTAAATTTAAAATTTTATGAATAAAAAACAATATTACTTGATGAAAAAAAGTCAAACGTTATTGTTATGCCATTTGTTCAACGCCATGTATAATATTTAATGAAAGTTATGAAAATAAATTAAGACTCGAGTCTTCGAGTCTCAATTTCTCATTATTAAATTTTTGGAAAATATAAAATTATTGATTTTTTTTAAATAAATTAATAAATTTTTAACCAAGAATAAATGCTAATCTTGATTATGCCTCCGTTATTTAATATAATAATCATTTAAACGCCTGAAAGTTAAATATTTTTAAAAATTTTCAATTCTTAAAAATATATTTTTCTTATATTATTTAAAAAGTCTTCGCGGGCCCCACAGAAATGTTAGCGGGCCGCATGAGGCCCGCGGGCCGCGTGTTTGGCATGCCTGGTTTATATGGTGCTGTGCTATGTTATGTGCAAACTGTGATAATAGTAAGAATAATATTCTGGGGTAAAATGTGAAACGTAATTTAAGCAATGTTTGTTGTAATTTATGTGCAAATATTGTGTTATATGAATTATTTAATTGATATCGCTAAGAAAAACTTCAATCGTTACCATGGATTGTAACCGTTACCGTAAAGGTTTACTGTTATCCGTTATCCGTTATCATACCGTTTCATATGCAATATTGTTACCGTTACTGTTACCGAATAGATGGCATTTCATCATACCGTTTACCGTTACCGATATATAGTGTTACCGGTAAAATAGTGGTGTGACACGGTATTATGCCGGTAAAAAATGGATCACTTTTTGGAAATTTAAATACCAAAATTTATATTTTAGTAATACCAAAAAATACAATCTGGCAACTTCCTATGCAAAATACTATCTGGACCCGCGCACATCTTCAAAAAGTAATTTGATTCTTAGTACATTTTATATTATTTTCAGGCTTCTTTAATAGAATCAAAAACTAGTTATCAGACTACTTTGGTCACATGCATTATTTACCAGTTGGGAAGGTTAGATCACATGGAAAATTTTATAGTAGGTGTTATTATGATAGTTAGGATTATCAAAATTATAGTCGGTCTAAGCCGACTATACATACCCTACACATATGTGTGGTTACCATTCAAAGTGGGAATTCGAATCCTGAAAATAACTACAAACTTTCAATCACTGAAGAATTTCCATTCATTTGATACCCATATTTACAAATGGGTAGGTGTACCGAATTTCGTTTTTTTTTTTTATGAACCACAAATCGTTTCGCGGGAAAACATTATTTTCATGTATTTGTCATTAAGTCAATATATATTTGACCAAAAAAGTTTACCTAAGCACGTAAAAAGTAAAATTGAGCTGTAGATGTAAATTTTATATGAGGTATTTTAATATAAATTGTCATATCACAGGTCACAATGAACCGATCTAGCCAATTTTTTCGCACATACAGCGTAGGTATATAAGTAATCTAAGTTTTTAGTTTCATTCAATTTCAATTTTCAATTCAATTTTTTAAGTAGTAGGGATTCAACAGACGGACAGACAGACAGACAGACGGACAGACAGACAGACGGACATCGCTACATCGACTCAGGAGATCATGTTGATCAAGAATATATATACTTTTCCATACCGGAGATGCTTCCTTCTGGGTGTTACAAACGGCGTACCAAACTGAATATACCCTTTCACTCTTAGTGTAGGGTATAAAAACATACATTTTGCCTTTATTTATACGTCCAGAAATACGTAGAGAAATTACTACATTGCCTTTAATGTTACAGTAATATGTAGTTTTTTTACTTTGTTGTGATAATTAATTTAATAACATATTTATTTTTATTAATTCGGAAAGTTATATGAATGAATATTATTATAATTTTTTTAATACCAAAAATAAGATAGAAGAATTATAAATCTGAAAACTATTTAGTTGTATAGTACAAATAAACTAAAGATTGTTACGCACAACCACAAGAAATATCTATATATAAATAAATAATTAAATAAATAAAAATATAAATAAAACAAATATTTTCCTGATCATAAGATGGAAGCACCACTAAGCATCATCAGTTCTGACGACTCGGTTAAAACAAATAATAATATGATATGGTAAAACCATAGAGATGGCATATCAACTATTACTGCCTGAACAGAATACAGGCGGCGATCGAAAAATGAGAGAGCGAACATTGAAAACAACAAAAAATGTCCGTCTCATGTCTACGTCATGGCGTGCCTCATCAGAAAATTACTTATCTGCAGCTGCGTGCTATATTTGTATACTGCAGAATTGACAACAAAGTTTTAAAACTAAAAATATTCAGCGGTAAACTTAGTTGGCAGCTCTATAGTCTTCTCTCATTAAGACGGTTCGGTCAGATGCTACGGACAATTTTGGTTTATTTATATAACTCTTTCGCAGTCATCCGTCGTGTGCAAAAAAAAAACAACACAACTAAAAACCAGTTTCAGCATTATAAAACCAAAGAATTCGTTTATGCCTGTACGAGGGACGACATTTCATAATTCGTTCGTAGTGATCCCACACGAATTCAAATGAAAGCAAAAAACAAAAATCAATACAGATTGTGCAATATGTAGAGAACGAATTTTCAATACATGGAGTAATAAAAAATAAGACAAATAAAGGCAAATGTATTTAAAAACCAACAAAATGTCGTAGAAATACATTCTTTTAAAACAAAGACATAATATGTATATAATTTACCTCAGTAATTTTTTCGGTGTATAAAATAATGTGTTACCATTTAAAGTGGTGCAAACCAACTATACTTCCTTCTGGGTGTTACAAACAGGGTTTAAATTATTTCCGAATAATCAAAAAATAATCTAAAAAATAGAAACAATCAAAAAAAGTAGTAAGATTACTTTTTTTGATTAATGGAAAAATGGTGAAGTTGCGTTTATGATAGAGATAAAAGAAAAACCAGTTGGGAAGGTTAGATCACATGGGAAATTTTAAAGTAGGGACATTGTATAGGAGGTGTTATTATGATAGTTAGGATTATCAAAATTATAGTCATTATAGTCGGTCTAAACCGACTATAAACACTCTACACATATGTGGTTACCATTCAAATTGGTATATAGATCACCAGGGTATACGAGTCCTGAAAATAACTACAAAATTTCAATCTCTGAAGAATTTCCATTCATTTGATACCCATATTTACAAATTAATAGGTGTACCGAATTTCGTTTTTTTTTTTTTGGGAACCGCAAAAAAGTTTACCCAAGCACGTATACAGTAAAATTGATCTGTAGATGAAAATTATATATGAGTTATTTGAATATAAATGGTCAGATCACAGGTCTCAATGAACCGATCTCGCCAATCTAACTCTTCAATTTTTTAAGTAGTAGGGATTTCAACAGATAGACAGACAGACGGACATCGCTAAATCGATCCGGAGGTCATGTTGATCAAGAATATATATACATTTCCATACCGAAGATGCTTCCTTCTGGGTGTTACAAACGGCGTACGAAACTGAATTTACCCTTTCACTCTTATTGTAGTGTATAAAAAGACTACACACATAGAAAATTATTGTTAAATTTTGAAAATAATTATTATCAATTTCTTGAAAGCAAAAAATGACAATATTATTTTTAGTTCGAAAATTATATCATTAATTTTTATTCCTGAGTGTAGAATAAATTTGACGTATAAAATTATAATTTATATTTTTAAGTTTTATATTTTTATTTTCAAAAATATTTGTTATTGTCGCTTGATAGTTCAGCCCTCCCGATATCGAACCGAAACACTTTTATATGTTTTTTATGTGACATACTACGCCGGCGAGCAGCGTCTGAAACCGCAAGCGAATGGAGAATATTCAGTCCTCCGAATCGACGGCAACCAGACGCAGTATCATCGAAGTACTGTCGGGAATGCTACTTTTACGCGTATATGTTCACAATGGACTCGCTGGCGTATGTATCGCCTGCATCACATCATGTGCGGTCGCATCGGAATTGGACAACAGATAGATCATTAAGAAGATATGTTTCATAACACATATAATCGCTTTGCGCAATTTATTCTCTATATTCCCTATTGTACCGACAGAGTCCGTGGCTGCACGCGTCTAGCTTCCAGGGCCTTCATCCACGGGAGAAGACCAAACATATTTGATGTCACCATGCTCGTGGCATATGAATGAAGAATACTGCCCTACTGGCAGTCATCATTGCGCAGCTGAAGGAAAGAAGATGGTTCAATTTGCGGCTCAAAGTTGTAAAGTTATTTGTATGGTAATAAAATTTGACATTAAATTTTAAAATTGTTTGTTTTCTTTTTAAAAATGACAAATTTGTTAAAATTTTAAAATTTAAAAAATGCTATTCAAAGTATAAGCGAAAATTAACAATTGAAATGTTCATAAACAAAAATTTTATAATATTTGTGGATCCATTTTAACATGAAATATTTTCAAATTATTGTCGGAATCGAAAATAATTTTCTATGTGTGTATTAATAAGAATTAACAGATGAATTCACCGTAAATTTGAACATGTCCAATGGACCGGATGATTTGATGTCAAAAAAAAGCGGACACCATTTATGTACAGCTGCACTCCTTTTTCAGCGAGTGAAAAAAAACGGGATATTCCGGAATAGTGGACATAACAATCAATAAATAAAACCACTCTTGTTCGAGTTTTCTAAAGTGGCTCTTGCTGTACCCGCCACTAAGTGTGGAAAGACTTTTCTCATGAGTAAAATTTATAAAAAAAAAAACAACTAAGAAGTCGGCTTGATTCAAACATACTAAATTCCATAATGCTTTTAAAATCGAACCACATTTTAAAAGTAAATAATAAAAAATTAGTGTTTCGCAAAAAATAAAAAAAAGAGTTGTATTAGCTGTTTATTGTTTATTTTTTTAAGCCGTTAGCTATAAAAACAAAAAAAAAATAAAGTTCAAAAATTTACGCTTTAAAATGATATCCAAAAAATGTTGCTCTTACCGGTAACTACCAGTAATACCTTACCTTTTCAAATCAAATGCCGTTACCGAAACTACCCTATTACTGTTATCCGTTACCGTACCGTTATTCGTATCGGTTACAATCCCTGATCGTTACCATAAACCTATGAAAAGAATTATTTTTTACTTCACCTGAGATATGATATGAATTGCATAAGAAAACCGAGAAGCGAATTCTTAAACTGTTAGATTTATGTTCACAACAAAACACTTTTCATAAAATACTGTATTTTACTTTATAATTTAAAATTTAATTTGCATTAAAAACAAAATTTATATCTTTTAAAATGAAAAATAAATTTTGTTCTCTCTTGAAAATTTCTTAAATTTGAATGTTGTATTTTTTTATATGGATTGCCAATGGGCCCTGGTTGCGTTAAATAAATTTGCGTACAGTTTGCAAATTGTTATTGCGAATATGGGGCAAAAATTTTCATTTGTTTTGTAGAATGGCAAAAATTACTTCACGTGGAAGTTCAAGATGGAAATGTCATGCAACGAGATTTATGGGATGTTATCGACAAAAAAGTGCCGAGTCCTGTAAATGATGATTTTCTGAAGAAGGATCAGCGTGCTAGTGCATCAATTGCTATGTGTGTGGATAATTCGCAAGTTCCTAACATTCGAGGGTTAAGTACAGCCAAGAATATGTGGAGCAAACTGCAGAAGGCACATGAAAGAAATGACTTCAAAACTACATTTATTGCGGCAACTCTATAAGCGTATGGTAGAAGGTAATAGTATGTAATCATCTGGATTTTCTTAATGTAATGAGGGCGCAACTATTGGATAGAGGTGAGCAAATCAAAGATAATTCGATGGTGGCAATTTTACTCAACATTCTGCCAAAATCGTTTGGAGCTCTAGCGACATCGATCGAGGGTCAACCTGAGGATACGATATATTTGGAATACGTTCAAGAGAAGCTGTTAGATGAAGCAGAGCGGCGCGATGAGAGTCATGGTACTGCGAAACAAGAAAATGATGCTCTGAAGGGTGAATCTGGGAGACGTAAAGTACAGAAGCAATTGAAGTGTTTTCATTGCAACAAACTGGGGATCATCAAGAAGAATTGTTTTAAATGGAAGAAACAGAATGCAGAAGCGTACGCGTCGGAAGCTTATCAGAGTACTACAGCGCACACGTCGGATATTCATCATGTCTGTTTGCAATTTTTAAAAGATCCCGGTGCAACGATTCGAAAACCTAACAAAAAACTGCAGGAAAATAACATACTGAAAACGGTGAAACACGGCAGCGATAATGTCAAGATTTGGGGGTGTATAGCATCTTCTGGAGTAGGTAATCTTGTATTTATTGATGAAAAAATGGACAATAATCTATATTTGAACATATGAAAGGACAATTTAGCACCCAGTGTTTAGAAGTTGGGACTAAATGGGAAACCATATTTGTTCCAACAAGATAACGACCCGAAACATTCCTTGTTTCTTGTGCAAAACACCTCCACAGTCGCCGGATATGAATCCAATTGAGCACATTGGACACCTATTGGGTAAAAAATACGTAATCATCACATTTTACATCAAAGGATTCGCTCAAGACGGACATACGCACAGAATGCAGAAATATAACACCTGAGGAGACATCCAACTTAGTAAAAAGTATGCCTAGATGCTTAACGCAGTTATTCAGGCCAATGGATCTTAATATGTGTGCTTAAACATTTTTGATATAAAATGTAATACTTTTTTTAATTTTCCTACATTTCAGGTATGAAATACAAATTAATTTAAAATATTAAATACTCTTAAATATTAATTAAAATGTGTCTTATTAAAATGGCATCGTTCCTTTTTTGTAAGTCAAATGAAAAAAAAATATAAACAAATAAACTTCTAAAATAGTTTTATGCCCAAACTTTTTTGATTCACTGTATATGTATTGTTAAAGAAAAACGAAGTAGTTCAAAACATTTTGGAATACATTGCAGAAGTACAAAATTTTACAGAGAAGAAATTAAAAGTGCAATTTGATAATAGTGGTGAGTTTGTCAATCATAAGATGCAAACCATTTGAAGAAGTATGACATTGTTTTACAAACAACTGTACCATATTTTCCGGAACAGAATGATGTTGCCGAGCGTAAGAACCATACGTTTGCTCATGCGCAATTGCGCCATGCTGAATAATGTAAATTTACCGAAGAATTTGTGGGCAGAATATGTATTAGCTGCAAATTACATTCAAAACCGTTTGCCATCGAAGCCAATTGACAAGACCCTTACGAACTTTGGTTTAAACGTAAACCAACTTTAGGTCACATTCGAGTATACGGCAGCAAAGCACTTGTTCAGATTCGGAAATGTAAGTGACAAAAACTTGATAATGTTTTTCTAATGTATTCTATGCGGAAAATTCAAAAGGGTATAAAATTTTGAAACGAGGAACCAATGATATTGTCATAAGCAATGACTTTAAGTTTCAAGACGGTTGCTGCATGAATAAAGCAAGAAGATTTTCATATACATCAAAATGAAAATATACAAAAGCTGGTCATGATGTTGGACTATAAGATGCTAAGTTAAGTAGCATACCGATGAATACTGAATTTCCTAAGAATACCGATGGAAGTGGAATATTGCCGAATAATGAATTGTTAGATCAATAGTGGGATTACTGCTTTATTTATCAATTACCACCAGACTAGACATTGCGATAGCAGTTTCGATATTGTACAGACAAGTTGCCAAACCTCGCACGTGTGACTGGGAAGCTTCAAAAAAAGTTGTGTGGTATTTAAAGGGAACTGTCGATAAAAAGCTCATTCTTACGAGTTCTACGGACTTTGAATTAAAATGTTTTACTGACTCAGACCTGGCCATATCATGGGATCGTAAGTCCACCAGTAGATTTATTTTTACATTAGGATGCAACGCAATATCATGGGTCTCAAAGAAACAAACGACAGTTGCACTTTCTTTGACGGACGCTGAGTTTTTTTGCTGCTTCTTATGCTGCACAGGAGTTGTTTTGGTTAAAGCAGCTACTCAAGGAGACGTCAATTTCAATCAAGATTCCCATACCAATGCTGTAGGAAATCGAAACTGTATCAAAATCGCAACATCGTATAAATTCAGTTCTCGAACAAAGCACATTGATGTGAAGTATCATCACATCAAGCATCTTCAAGAAGACGGCATTTTAAATTTAATGTATTATCCAACTGACCTCATGTTAGCAGATTTTCTTACAAAACCTCTACCTTTTCCAAAATGGACTAGTTTAATTAAAGGCCTCTTTTTTTGAGAAGCGGTGTTAGATTTATGTTCACAACAAAACACTGTTCATAAAATACTTCAATTTACTTTAGAATTTTGAATTTTACTAGTATTGAAAACCAAATTTATATCTGTCAAAATGAAAAATAAAGTCTTGAAAATTTCTTAAACTCGAAAGTTTTATATTTCTTATATGGGTTGGCAATATGAACAAGAATATATCGGTAATATTCATAAACATCGTAAGAAGAATTTTGTAAAATTTCCATTCATTAAAGCCAAAGTAATTAAATTTCAAAAATTCAATGTATACTTACATAAAATATTCGAAGTTAACGACCACTTGTCACTTAGTAAATTCTGACTAGGAGTAAATGCACTTTATTTTTCGTATTTTCTTAAGTAATTACTAAGATGTTGTTAATTTTAAACCTTTTTTCCGTTACCATTGTTTTTATATTACCTTATTATAATTTTTATCCTAAACAAACAGTTGCAGTTAGATCATGAACCAGTCTGCAAACAGTTAGATCATGAACAAATCTATAGCATAGACCTTTCAAAAGAATTTATAAATTATTAAAATGAACTTAGAAAAACGTGTCCTACTTTACACCAGGCTGCCCTATATATTTTACTAATACAATATATAAAAACCCAATAGCATTGAATCATTTTGAATCATTTTATAACAAAATAAATTATTCTATAAATTGATGGTTTTTTGTTGTTAATTCGATTTACCGCAAATTAATGAAAAAATGAGTTGGTTCGGTCACATCTTGGCCCCTGAAATGAAGCCGCGCCAGTCGCTTCTGCTTTGCACGCGCTGACGCCATTTAGAAATACTATATATAGTTAAGAATGTTTTTTTACCTGTGTGTCATAAATCTTAATGAAATAAACATATTAGCATGACTATTTATAATATGGGATATAAAATTTGTGCATAAGACAATTACGCTTTTAAATATGTTGAATGCCAACGCATTGTATTGGCTGTATTTATTTAAGTATATTTATATAGTTCTAATAATGAACATTTGTAAGGAAAACTGAAGTAATCGATGACCTTACTCATTGCTGATTCGTATTCGACTGATTAATTGTTAACCAGTGTTGTACATTGTAATTTTATAAATACAGTGTTGGAAATTGTAAAGTTATAATACGGTTTATAATTACATAGTGATGTATAAGTATAAAGTTTATTACATTACTCGACCCTTTATTAAAAACAATTAACATTTTTTTTTAATTATAATGTTACATACTTAGAATGAAATTCAATTTTTAAAATTAATATACAGAAATTATAATTAAGTTCTACGAAAATCTGGTGCTTCATATCGGCTTACTTCTTGCCGAATGCGTAAACTTTTGCGAAGTTGAGATATATTCGGGTGACGCATTTTCTTCACAATGAGACTCTTCACTCGGCTGTTGTGTTGGCTGCATACCTGAGGTCGAAGCTGTATGTTCAATTGTTGGTGTCATCGTCAAGGTGATACCGTTAGGTAATTGCGAAAATTGTACGTCGGAAACGACCCTGGTTTTTAGCTGATTTGTATGTCGCTTGAAATAAGCATTCGTTGTATGCACGACGTATACAATTTTACCCAATTGTCGAGTGATGACTTCTTTAATCCATTTTTTCACCTCTGGCGTAATTACGAGCGAAGACTGATTGATTCAATTTGAACTTTTGCTAATGTTGTGAAGTTTCTGCGCTTTGCCTTAGGGATTCAAACAGTTGGCTCAGTAGCGTACGAACAGGTCTACCATGGAGAAGTTCAGCAGGTTTCTTACCGTCAGCGTTAGGCATAGAACGATAAGTTGACCTGTACTTTACCACAGCGATTTTTAGTTGACACCCATCATCGGTGTTTTTCATGACAGCGGTCTTAAACGTTCTAACGAAACGTTCAGACAAACCGTTCGATGCAGGATAAAACGGTACAGTTGTGATGTGTTTGGTTCCCAGTTGCGTACATAAAATTTTAAATGAGTCAGCTGTAAGTAGAGGACCGTTGTCGTTTCAAGAATTCCTTCGATTGCGAAAATTGCAGATAATGCGGACGTGGTGTCTGCTGTTGTCATTGTTGACATTTGCGCAATGAACGGAAACTGAGAAAAAAGAACCGTTGCAAATAAGCCACATCGAATTGAAAATAGGAAATCGACATGTATTCTCTCCCATGGTCGAATCGTTTCAAGCCAGCTTTTGTAAAACCTTGCAAGAACAGGATTAACCACTTTGCATACGTCACAAAATTCCACAAGTTTAGCAATGTGTTTGTCAATGTTTAACACACGACCTGGTAGAATCAGGCCATGTACTTCACTCGAACACATACCGTTGTAATACCTATAAAACAGACTTACACATCCAACGGTCCTTCGGTGAGATATTTTCATCCTCTATCAAATATATCGCAAGTTGTTAAATTCGGTCCAGGAACTCCAAGGAAGATTTTGAAGCTCCTGCCCAAATGTGCGAATTGAATTCCATTTTAGACCGTATATAGGTAGTGTAGACAATGCGTAGGTCAGCAGAAGTGAAGTATGTTTTACACCGTTTTAAAAAAGCGTGACACTTGCTTAAAAAAGCGTGGCACCGCTTCTTTCGACACATTAAATATGTGATCATTCCCACGGAGATCACATTGAATTGATATGCACAGAACGTCAAGAGCAGCTGACTGCGCAAAATACAAAGCAGCTATATTGAGGGGTGGGAGGGGTGAATCCATTCTTTTGTGGGATAACAGACAACACTGGGTCTTGCTTGCATTAAAATCTACTCTATTTGCAACACTTCACTCGGAGATTGATTTAAGGTCATTATTGAGCGTGTCATTCATAATGCGTCTATTACTCTCAATCTCCAAAGAGTTTGGGCACTTGTTGAACGAGTATGAATGACAAATGTTACTGTCATTTGCAAAGGAATGAATTGGGTTATGGGTCAATGACAGAAGGTCATTGATAAATACCAGAAATAGGGACGGGGATAGGACAGAACCCTGCGGAACTCCAGAATTGATGGATTGTTGTTCTGAAAAAACACCATCCATCATAATTTGTATAGAACAACCCTGGAGAAAATATTCACCAATACCAAATGCAATTAGTTTTGAAACGAGGGCTTTATGCCACACTCGATCAAAATCCTTGGAAATAACGAGAGCAATAGCCTACCTCTCCCCGAAAAGATGAACGCAATTATTCCACTTTTCGGAGAGGACCAAGTCACCTGTGGATTTGGCCCTACGGAAACCATATTGGCGGTCACTGAGCAATTCGTTGTGCTCAAGATAGTTCACAAGGTAGAAGTTAATTACACTCTCCATTACCTTGGAGAGTGCAGAGCATATTGCAATGGGTCGGTAATTGGCAGGGTTCGTAGCCTCGCTCTTTTTCGGGACTGGCTGGACATTTGCAACCCTCTAACAAGTTGGAAAAACTCCTGTTGTGTAGGAGATGTTGAAAAGGTTACGCAACGGACAAGCCAGCGTAGACGCGCACTTCCTCAACACATGGGCAGATATGCCCAGAGGCTTTGTTAATGTTGAGGTTTGATAAAACCTTTTTAACTGCCCGAGTTCGAAATGAATCTCCGGCATTGCAGAAGAAACAAAATCGATGACGGGCAGTGGTTGATTACTATCTGAAACGTTGAATTATTTGCAAATAATTCTGCCAAGAGATTAGCTTTCTCAATCGGGTCAGTGAAGGTCTGGCCATTCATAATAAGAGTTGGAGTAGACGATGTCTTTTGATTCTTCACCCTTTTTACGAATGACCAGAAAAATTTACTACCTCTGTGGTAGAGTAAGACCGTTTTGCACGCGTTTTGTTCGTGAAGAAACTTTTCGCGCAAGATCACGGCATTACAACGATTCCTAGCCTGTATGCGAAGTCTTTCTGCGTCAGCATTCTTGTTAGAACGCCAATTTTGAAAGGCTTCCTCTTTCGACCTGACTTGAATCCTGCAAGTCTCATTAAACCATGAGTGGTCCTTGGGTTTAATGGTAATTTTTTTAGAAGGTATGAAGGACCGCATTCCTATTAAAATAATATTTTGTACCATTCAAGCCGCGGCATTTACGTCTCTGTGCGAAACACAATTTCCAATTAAAGTTGCGAAAAAAATCATTTAACGCAACCCAATTTGCTTTTTCGTAAAGCCATACAGTCCTCTTCGGGGCTTTAATCGAAGAGGCGCGTAAACTAGAATACGAAAACTCACCGAAAACAGTACAGTGTTCGGAGTTACGAAGAGGTGCAAGGACTTTTACAACATATTTTTCATGATGTGAAGTCAGAAAAAGGTCTAGGACTCTTTGGCTTTGCCCACCGATGTGTGGGAGATACGTCGGTTCCTTCACCATTTGAGTGAGTTGGTTACACTCGGCAAAAAGTTCAACATAACAACCCTCCTGTGTTGATAGACCCGAGTGGCTCAACCAAGTGGCGTTGTGCACATTAAAATCGCCGGCAACAACAATTTCACTGCCTGGAAATTGCTCCAATATATTTGAGATCGAATCAGATAAAGCATCCAGCTTATTACTGGTGGAAACCCTATCCAGCTTCGGACGCCTATAAAGAAAGCACAAGTGTATGATGTGTGTTTGGATTTTGAATTTAACCCAAATTGTATTAAATTCGCTATCCGACACACTATGTTGCTGCAGTTGATACAAAACGTCACTCCTAATAAATAGAGCGAGACCCTTATGGGCAGAGAATAATGGCACTAAGTGATACCCATGTTTTTGAAAATCCAGTGGATCTGCATCCTCACTAACTTGGGTCTAACCCAGTACCATTATTTGTGGCCTATTAGCGGACACATACTCATATATAGAGAAGAAATTCGTTCTCAGCCACGAATGTTGCAAAAATCTATGCAAAATTTTTGCGGCATTTTTTCTACTGGGCAACTTCAAAACAGACATATATACTACCAAGGCGCAGCAGTTGACACAAACAAATGAGAGCTTAAGTCACGCCGTGGTGAGTGTAAGGCCTTCACCACAGCATAGATTACGCACTCAGTGCAGCCTCAACCATGCGTGCTAGTAGCGTGGAGTAGGATGGGAGAGGAAGGGAATACGTCAACAAACCTGTGCAATTGCAGCAAAGAACATACAAAAGCCCTTTTCGTCGGCAATTGCAAAAGCAGCGAGTGCGACAACTCAGCACGCAGCGCGAAACATATTCTATTATGTTGTTGTTGTTGCAGTATATTGTTTGTATTTATTTATTTGGTGTTTATTTTTCTTTTTAGTTTTTTTATGTAAATTGATCATTAGTTTGTTTTAATTTAATTTTGTTTTATTTCGTTGTTATTTTATGTTAAGCGGGCACATTAAACACAGTTTTGAAACACATTTATACTAAACGACGGACGGAACACGTTATAAGTCAAGAGACGACACGTCTGTCCCCCATAAGTGCGTTGTCGCTATTGATGAAGAACTTGTTGTGTCAGAGCAGATGGAACGATGAGTCTGTTATACTCCGTTTGGAGGCAAAGTAAATTGATGTTAATCGTTAAAGCAAATCTATGATTAAAATAAACGCTTAAATCATTATCGCGCGAAATTAGTTTTTCTGGGCATCCATTTCTACAAAAAAACGAACGCGTTGAAGAATTTTGTCCTTGTCGGCATATTTACGAAGAATTTTGGTGTCAATTGGTGTGTTTAGCTCACTAACATTATAGCATGCTTCTTCGTGGTCGAATTTTTCATCAGACCCCAGTGGTAAACGCAATAAAGCGTCTGCGTTTCCATGTTCAGTGGTTTTCTGATAGCGTACACCTTATTGATAAGCCATTAATATTATGGCACAGCGCTGCAATCGATGTGACGTCATAACACCAATTGGCTATTTGGATTAAAAATGCTTACAAGCGGCTTGTGATCTGTTACCAAAATAAACTTCCTACCATAAAGAAATTGGTGGGAACGCTTGACTCCAAAAACGTGATACCTTCTTTTTCTATCTGACTGTATCGCTTCTGATGTTTATCGAGCGTTTAGTAGCAAAAGCGATTGACCTTTCACTGTCATCAGAAAAAATATGCGAAAGCCCCACCCTTATACCGTATGATGACGCATCTGTAGCTAGAACTAGTGATAATCATTTGCAAGAACAAGACAAGAAATGGTAATCCTGTTCTTGCACGCTAATTCTTGCTCTTGTTCTGCATAGGAACATATAATCTTGTTCTTGGTCTTGTTCTTGCAATGCATTTCTTGCTCTTGTTTGCAAGAATTTTGCAAACTTTTTAAATTTTAAATAAAATATCGACGACAAATATCTTAAACTGCATATTAATTATGAAAACTAATAGAATTTGAACACTAATTGCATTTAAGTTACTAATTTTCCATATTTTCCATTTCTTCAACAATTTTTTTTTTTTTTTTTCTTAACAAAAAAAAAATCCGATAACATACAAATTTGAATTATAAAATATTGTCTTAACGGGCTCAAGGTCCAGTCCGTACAAAATGTGTATTTTGTACCAACAAATAAAACAACAAACAATTGACAAAATGCATTGAGTGGCAGATCATACTACTGTTTCATGTTGAAGTATATTATATGTGTTAGTTAGTAGTTATTAATACTTATTTAAATTTATTGATTTCTATATACTATATAATAAAATACTTTCTCATTTTTAGTTATTTATAAATTACAGCAAGTTTTGTTTTTTCTATAATAAGTTTTCTGTACATTTATAAATTATTTTTTCACTTCGAATAAAACTTTTCAAACAATAGGTTATGGGACCAAGTTTGCTTTCAAGTGCGTAAAAATAGTGTGTTTCAAATAGTTTGTGGTTACAGAAAATATTAGCAGTTAATATGGATTTCGCAAAGCACATTAAGCCACTGACAGGAGAGGCAGATTGGCCAATATGGAAACGCAAGATTCGTGACTTGCTAGACGACCATGAAGGCGCCGTGGACGTAATTGAGAAAAGGCTCGTGAGACCAGGACCCTTAGCAGAAGGGGCTACGGAAGCGCAAATCAAGCTAAACAGAGAGAAAGCTGATTTGTACCGTAAGGCAAATAGTTACGCGAAGTCAATGATTACGAGTTCTGTTACTGATGACGTGTATCAGAAGATCATGGACAAAGAGTCTGCTCAAAGAGTCTGCTTGGGAAGCACTTCAACAGCAATTCGAGGCAACATCGAAGGATCAGCTATTCAAGATATGCAGTGATTTCTTCGTTTTTCATTGAACGTCTGGGCAGGATGTTGCAATGCATGTTGCTAAACTGAGAACATTGTGGAATGAACTAAACAATGGTCTTAGAGCAAAAGAAGAGAGTGCGTTGCCTGATTTAATTTTAGTGTGCAAAACGCTGAACAATTTGCCAAGCAAGTTTGAGAGTTTCAAATCCAGCTGGATGTTACTGAACAAAGAAGACGATAAGACATTTGACGAATTGACAACGCAGTTGTGTATATTCGAGAGAAATTTCATCAAAAGTGACGACAGCGAAATAGTTCAAGAGGCACTAGTAGCTAAGTCTTTTAAGCACAAGAATGGTGGTCAAGCGAAGGCTAGCGGCAAAGGATTTCAGAGAGTGGACAGCTGTAATTATTGCAACAAGAAAGGTCATTGGGTGAAAGACTGCAGGAAGTGGATCGCCGATGGACGACCATCGAGGGAAAAGTCATATAGTGACGAAAGCAACGTTCGAGACAGCAAGTTGGCGCTCGTTTCTGTCACCAATGATGTATGTGCAGCTGAAACTACTTCGAATGAATGGTGCAACAAGGCACGTTACGAATCCTTTGGATTTCTTTATCGAATTCAAGAAGTTTGCGGATCCGTGCAGCATTAAAGCAGCAGGGAAAGAAGTCCTTGACGCACTTGGCATGGACACAATTCGTGTTTTGTCAACAGTAAATGGCAAAACGCAATTGATCACACTAACAGATGTGGTACGTACCGAAAGTATGCAGAAATTTGTTTTCGGTTCTAGCAGCTCAAGACAAACATCACAATAGTAAATTCGAATCTACGTTGACGAAATGCAGTTTGGTAGTTAATGGTGAAACAGTCGTGTGTGGTGTTCGAGAAGTCTACGGAACATTGTTCAAAGTGCCATTAAACCAATTTGTTGAGAATCAAAAATCGATGTAAACGTCGCAGTCAGCAATAGCGAAACATTGCAAATGTACCACGAAAGATGAGGTCATCAGGACAAAAGGCACATCAAGAAGATGCTGGAGAGAGAGCTGGGTATAAATGTTAAAATTGATGCTGAAAAATGTGAGCCGTGCATTTACGGAAAGGCGCATCGTTTACCTTTTGGTACCAGGAATAAAGCAGACAAACCTGGAGAACTGATGTCAACTGATGTATGCGGACCGTTTCCAGATTCGTTCCAAAAGCTGAAATATTTAGTTGTCTTCAAGGACAGCTATACCAAATTTCGGTATGGTTTTATTGTCCGAGAGAAATCACAAGTTAAGAATGTGTTGGTAGAAATGATAGCACATGCGAAAACCCAAGGGCATTCTATTAAGGATCTGCTAAGTGACAACGGCGGTGAGTTTGATAACGCAGAAGTTCGGCAAATCCTGAAGAAACATGGCATAAATCAACGGCTGACAGCGCCATATACACCGGAGCAAAATGGCGGCAGTGAACGAGAAATTCGCACAATTGTGGAGATGGCGAGAACATTCAAATATTTGAATCCAGATGTAATATTCCCAGAAGCAATTTGGGCGGAATTAGTGAGTTCCGCAGTCAGCATTCTGAATAGAGTCGGAAAATCGTCAGTGGAAGACATGAGTCCACCCGAACTTTGGATG
Organism: Dryomyza anilis; assembly: GCA_951804985.1. Classification (NCBI taxonomy): domain Eukaryota; kingdom Metazoa; phylum Arthropoda; class Insecta; order Diptera; family Dryomyzidae; genus Dryomyza; species Dryomyza anilis. Next base: position 24,759,278 of record OX638135.1, on the reverse strand, counting down.
GGCAAGAAACCAAGAAACAAGCACATGCGAATAATTGGCTCGCTGTGCTATGTACACGTTCCGGCACAGAAACGAAAGAAGATGGACGTAAAAGCTGTCAAGGGATACCTTGTATTAGAGATCGTTCCACATTGAGGAAACCGCAATATTTTGTGATGTCGGCCGAAGACCTTATTAACGAAGAAGACACTCCAGAAGATTATAAAGACATACTGAACAGCAAGCATCATACGGAATGATAAAGAGCCATGGATAGTGAAATGAACTCATTACTCCAGAATCAGATTTGGAAGCTCAGTTCATTGCCGAAAGGTGCAAAGGCAATTCCAAGTAAGTGGGTTTTCAAGTTGAAAACGAACCCAGATGGCAGTATTGACAAATACAAGGCACGCAATGCATTCGCACGCAGCAAGCGAGCGAATGCATCTCGCGCAGTTCGATGTATCAACAGCATTTCTATATGGACAATTAGACGAAATTGTTTATATGAGACAACCCGAAGGATACGAAGATGGTTCAAATCAAGTATGCAAACTTATGAGAAGTTTGTACGGACTGAAGCAAGCTCCAAGATGCTGGAACAAAAGGGTTTGGGAACTTTCTTACAACATTGGGATTCAAAGCCAGCGATGCAGATCTATGTCTCTATATACGTGCAAAAGATGGCAAAAAACTCATTCTAGCATTATACGTTGACGATGGGTTGATTGCAGCAACTGATCAACAAGATTTAGAATACTTTCTTTGCGAGTTGAAGTCAGAATTCAAGATTGTCTCAAAGCCAGCAAGTTATTTTTTGGGCCTAGAGATCGAAAGACACGCAAACTACATCAAAATTGATCAGAAGGCATACGCAAGAAGGATTCTTGAGCGTTTTAACTTTTCGGAGTGCAAACCGGTTTCAACACCAATTTTGAAGACGTCCAGAATCAGGGAAAGTTGATGACAAGACGCAAAACTTTCCGTATAGGCAAGCCGTAGGCGCATTAATGTATTTAATGCTCGGAACAAGACTGGATATGGCGTACACAGTAGGATTCTTGTCAAGGTCAGTGGAGAATCCAACCACTGAAGATATTGCTCGCGTCAAGAGAGTGTTTCGATACATAGCGTGTACGATTAATCTTGGCATAGTTTATAGTTGCAAGAGGAAGGGTATCATAGAGTGCTTCAGTGATGCAGATTTCGGAGGGTGTACAAAACTGATCGATCGACTACGGGAGTGGTTGTTGCATATGCAGACGGAGCTATATCTTGGCTAAGTCAACGACAAGCTATGGTAGCAACATCGACAACTGAAACATTTCTTTATAAGAGACATTTCTTTATGAGAGAGAAAATTTCTGAAGGTGTTATTGAAATTCAGCAAATTTCAACCACGGAGCAAGTTGCAGACATTATGACGAAACCTTTGCCAAAGACACGACTTCAGATTCTATGCGAACGAATTCAATAGCTGATAACTCCAAATAACAAGGGAAAGTGTTGAAGTATATTATATGTGTTAGTTAGTAGTTATTAATACTTATTTAAATTTATTGATTTCTATATACTATATTATAAAATACTTTCTCATTTTTAGTTATTTATAAATTACAGCAAGTTTTGTTTTTTCTATAATAAGTTTTCTGTACATTTATAAATTATTTTTTCACTTCGAATAAAACTTTTCAAACAATATTTCATAGGCAGCCAAGCCCCTTCATCAGCGAGCACGTTAAAACAATATCTCTAAATTATCAATAGGACGTAAAACAAAAACAATTAATTCTTAACGCAGTGCCGTGCAATATCTAAAGGATTTTTTGTGTTTTTAAAAATAATAAAAACCCATTTTTTATACAAAGTGCAGCCTACGTATTTGATTCTGTGGAAACTCTGCAGCCTATACGTAGCGAATTGCTGCACGCTACAACAACTTTGGCAAAATCTTGAGTTTATGCAGTTTTTGCATTCTTTGCTTTTGGTTATTTCTCCAATGCGCATAATTCTTATTGTGTTCATTGGAAAAGGAAAACTTTAGCGACTTGAAATGTAGAATCAGCAAAGAAAGACGTCTGAAGAAGGGGCTTGGCTGCCTCTGAAACAGCTGTACTGCCACTCAATGCATTTTGCCAATTGGTTGTTTTTTTTTTTTATTTATTAGTACAAAACATCCAATTTGTACTGACTGGACGTTGAGCACGTTAAGACAATATCTTAAAATTATCAAGAGGCCGTAAAACAAATACAATTAATTTGAATAATATTTTAACATGAATTAACTAATAAATCAGTTTGAAAGGTTAGATCACATGTGAAATTTTAAAGTGGGACATGTTATAGTAGATGTTATTATGATAGTTAGAATTATTAAAATTATAGTCGGCCTAAGCCGACTATAAATACCTTTCACATATGTGTTGTTACCATTCAAAGAGGTATATAGGTCACCAGGGTATACGAATCCTGAAAATAACTACAAACTTTCAATCGCTGAAGAATTTCCATTCATTTGATACACATATTTACAAATTGGTAGGTAAACCGAATTTGTTTTTTTTTTTTTTGGGAACCACAAATCGTTTCGCGGGAAAACATTATTTTCATGTATTTGAGCATGAAGTCAATATATATAGATCTGTAGATGTAAATTTTATATGAGGTATTTGAATATAAATGGTCAGATCACAGGTCACAATAGACCGATTTGGCACATACAGCGTAAGTAATCTAAATTATGAGTTTCTTTCATCTAACTCTTCAATTTTTTAAGTAGTAGGGATTTCAACGACAGACAGACATACGGGCATCGCTAAATCGACTCAGGAGGTCATGCTGATCAAAAAAAAAAAACACTTTTTCATACCGGAGATGCTTCCTTCTGGGTGTTACAAACGGCGTACTAAACTGAATATACCCTTTCACTCTAAGTGTAGGGTATAAAAATAATTGTATAAATCAAGTGATGTTGACGAGACAATTCAAAATCTCAAGGGCATGACAAAATGAAGATATACGTTCATAATAAATATATGGAATATTTCGTATATTTCACGTATCGTATGTCAAGAAAACACAAATAATATCTTGCAGGGTAACAAACTCAAACGATAGATAGCGAACACTAACAGAAAGAAGAGAATGCAACAAAAACGAATTACGATGCGTATACACACATTTTCCCAACGACAACTCTTCGTTGCTATCCTGTATCATCGCATGGCAACAAACAGACGCATGACAACAGACAGACGCAAGACAACGGTCAAACGTATGACAACAAGCAGCCGCATAACACCACACTACATGTACACTACTATCTAGTTGGTCTCAACAACGAATTTTCTTTGTGGTACAACAATTTTCCCACCAAAAATTCTATCAAAAGCTTGGATGCCGCTTTATTTGCATTTTCGTTGTTGTTGCAATTTCAAATGGATTTGTGAAAAAAAAACAAAAACACAAAAAGCAACATCAACTAAATGAGGTACACTGTGAAAATGTTCATATATATTTTTTTTTTGTTTTTATAAGTTAAATGAAATAATTTACATTGAACTTAACTTAAGAAAAACTTCATGATTTTACAATTAACAAAAAAACTATGTATAAAAGTAAAACAACATAATAATGTGAATGCACAATCGATGTACCAACTAGCGTAGCGAAGAAAAAAGAAACAACATTGTTTTGTCTATTTTATCTTTTTGAAGCGACTTTTGAAGCTATTTACCGCTTAAAAAGTGCTTAACAGACATTATTTTTATGATGCTTATATTCTTTAGCTTTGAAAATAACAAAATAAAAACACATCTATAATAATGTTAATCTTTTAAATATTTGGCACGCTTCCCATTGTTACTTGTTGTTTAATATTTAGTAATATCATGAATTCTTTTGAATTTTATTATTACTTTAAACACATATCTTATGATAAAAAAACGCAAGAGTCTTGCATTTCTTGCAGTGTTAGTCTAGCACTTGCTCTTGTTCTTGTATATCTTATCTTGCTCTTGTTCTTGCAAAAAAATCTTGATCTTGTTCTCGCTCTTGTTCTCGCTGCATTTTGTACAAGAACAAGATGCAAGAACAAGAAATTTTTTATCATTTGCATTTGCGTTGCATTGAGGATATGTATTTTAAGTGATTCAAATGCGCGTTGCTGTGCTGAACCCCACGCAAAAACAACATTTTTGCGGCGTAGCATGTTGATAGGGGCAGCCAATTGTGAGTAGTTAGGAATAAAATTGTGATAATAATTTACTTTACCCATGAATGCTTCTACTTGCTTGATATCTTTGGGAGGTTGTAGATTCTTGACGGCTTTTAGTCCCGATTCATCCGGCAAAATATCTTTGGCACTAATTTGGCGCCCAAGATATTCAATTTTATCTTGAAGGAAAATACTTTTTTCTTGCTTGCACTTGATGCCATTTTGTGTCAAAATTTGAAGCACTTTTTCTAAGTGATGTATATGCTCTAAAAATGTCAGCGCGGTGATGATTATGTCATCAAGATAATTACTGCAACCTTCTATTCCTTGAAGTAACAGCTCAAGATATTTTTGGAATATGGCTGGAGCGCTCGCTTTTCCATAAGGAAGTCGCTGATATTGGAATAATCCAAGCGGCGTGTTGACTACCATCATTACCTTGGAGTCGTCATCGAGCTCCATTTGTAGACACGCATATTTAAGGTCAATTTTAGAAAAATGCTGACCACAACGAATAATGTTCAACAAGTTTTCACGTGTTGGCAGCGGATATTGTTCATTGTCAATTTGCGAATTAACAGCTAATTTAAAATCACCACAGATTCTTATTGAGCCATCAGGTATTGGTGCTAAAACGATAGGTGAAGCCCACTGTGAAAATTTTATTGGCTTCAAAATACCGGCTCTTGTGAATCGTTCGACTTCGTTTTTAAATTGAGACATTTGCGAAAAAGGAATTTGTCGGCTTTTGTAAAATGTGGGATTTGCATTTGGCTTTAGAAAACCACTAGCTTTAAATTGTAATGGTACCGCGAGATGGTTCAAAAGCATCACAATACTTTTCACATAGCTTGTTCAGCGCGTAGTTTTCGCTTTCGGTTACATTGGCTATTTGCTGAATCTCAAAACCGAATTCTTTAAACAAATTAAAATCGAATAAATTGTTTCGATGCTCATCATAAGCCAGAAGGATTGTCACCACTTTTTCTATTTTGCCACACTTAACCATCACACACAGTTCACCCAATAGTGGAATTTGATTTTGACCGAAACCGAATAATGTCCTTTCACACTTGCGCAAATTTGGGCTATTTAATTGTTTGTATGTTTTTTTTTTATAATAGAAACTGTTGCGCCACAATCCATTTGAAACGGCACTATTTTATTAAAGATTTGCACATTAATAAAATTTTTATTGTTTTCAGTTTTCACAACACCGGTTAAAGCGTAAATTGTCTCGATTTCATCAACATTTTCATTTTTACTTCTGTTGCAGTTGTCTTTCTTTTTGTTTACTTTTTTGATTTCGTAACTGAAATTGTTTCGGTTCTTTGTGCTTTGCTTTGACATGCACACTGGTGAAATATGCCCTTTTTACCACACTTATTGCACACAGCATCTCTAAATTTGCAATTCTCCCTTGTGAGTGAGCGACCACAACCTTATTATTGTTGTTGTTAAACGAAAGCAAATTTACCGAATTCACTGGTATTTCTTTTTTGTATTCATGATCTTTAATTTCCGTAACTGTTTTTGTTGTTGCTTCGTAGGACTCTGCAATGAGCAAGACGTCGGCAAGAGTCGACTGCAGTTTTTGCCAAAAGGCAGAGCGCACAGTGTCGTGTGGTGTGTGCATGATTATTTGGTAGCGAATCATATCGTTTACAAAGTTGTGTGTACAACTTTCGGCTAAACACACGAAGTTGCACTCTCTTGCTATGCCACAAAGATTGGCTACATACTCTCTATATGTTCGTTTCGGCTGAATTTCTTTTTTGACTACATGACGCTTTGCCTAAAAATGTTCAGTTAATTTTCCAGACAAAATTTCGAAAGTTTGTTCTTGCAATTTCGAACTGCCGAAAAGATTTTTGAGTAGCTCAAAAATTTCAGTAACAATCCAGCTCAGAAAAAATGTTTTTTCTTTTCAGCCACAGTAACACTATATGCAAAAAAATGCTGTTTTAACTGCTCTAAGTATGATTCCCACCTTTGTCGCTCTTTTTCAAAACTGTGGAAAACAGTCACTATAGTGCAATTTGCGGCTATCCCGCCAACAGCTTGTTGTTGGAACATTTTTTGCATCTATTGTTGTTGCTGCTCCAGCATGTCTTTTGCAAGAATTTGCAAAAGACATGCTGGAACTTCACTTTCGTTCGCCATGATTCTAAACTGTTTTTTTTATATAAATACGGCCATTGAAACAGTGCCATTGAAATAATCGACGACCTTACTCTTTGCTTTCGTATTCGACTGATTTATTGAAAAATGGTGTTGTACAATGTAAGTTTATAAATACAGTGTTGGAAATTGTAAAGTTATAATACGGTTCATAATTACATAGTGATGTATAGTATAAGGTTTATTACAAAAACAATGCATTCATGTGCATTGCTGATGTTTTATGATGTATTTTAGAATTAAGTGTATTATAGCTTTAAGATTATTTTTAGGTATAAATATTAGTTTTCTTAATAAAAGAATTAGTCAACATCAACCCTTCAATTCAATAATTTCTCGTTGTTGGAAATCACCACATGGTGACCCCGTAGAATTTTGTTTGCGTACGTTTGATTAGTAAATTAAAAAAAGTGAATAAAAATAATAAATAATAAATAAATAAATAAATAAATAAATAAATAAATAAATAAAAAACAACAACAAATTTGATTAAATATGGATCCAGCAATCATTATTATTGTACAGATCGATATCGGAAAGGAGGTTTCTGTTCAATAATGTAGCATCAGCAACGAATATCACTGAGAAGCAGCTCAACGATTGGAGGAAGAGCAGCAAATTCGAAAACAACGACGAATCGCTGACTCTACGAACAGCGACGATAGCCAGGAACCAATACTTTAAGGAAGAGTATGCGGATCAGGTAAGAAAAATATTTAGCCAATGCCAACATTTAATTGATTTAGTGGAAAACAGGGTTTCTACTAGGGTAAGCAATCAGGCAGCACAGTCAGTTAGGACAACAAATAATGTGCGTGATAGAAAATTTCAATTTGTATTGAAAGGTTATTCAAGTCAAATGTTTTAAATGGTTTATGGCCAATGATTTTAAAACTAACTATGAGTCGATAGAATAGTTTAAAGATGGTCAGAAGCAGGCCCAAAAAGTATTTTTAGAATACATAGAATACATTGGAAGCTAGCCAAAAGTCTAGGGACAGTGGGTTTAGTATGTCTAAGCCAATGCGGAACGCCCTATTCCACATTTTTAGTATCAGTGCTCGAAATTCAAAACCTGATCTATTAATGAAGGATGGAACAAGGTTCTGAAGAGCAATTTATGTATTAAGTGTCTAAGAAGTGAACACAATAGCAAGACTTTTAAATGTTTTAATTGCAGGATATGCAACAATAACTACAATGCATTACTTCCTAAAGAAAAAGCAGTACAGCAAGTATCCAAGATTATAGTTGTAAATAATAGAAATATTAAAACTACAAATGAAGAAAGATGCGTGTTACTTTCTACAGCAGTAGTGCAAATCTGTGATGGGAAAGGCAATTGGTTGAATTGTCGGGCATTACTAGACAATGGATCACATGTATGTTATTTTACTAAAGAAATGAAAACCAGATTAAAATTAAAATGCAACCATTGAGGGAATTTCCAAAAATATTTCTCAAGTGAAATGCAAACACTCTAATTAAGAGACTAGTTTGGAGGAATTGGTAATTTCTATAACTGTGTCCGATTTACCTTACAAAAAAGTTGTTATTGGGGAATAGATATGTTCATTGGAGCAGAATTATTTTTCGATATTTTAAAGGTAGGAAAAATTCGTTCAGATGATAACGATTTTCTGTTACAAAATACATCTTTAGGTTGGACTGTAAGTGGATCTGCGTTTATTGAATCAAATTCATTATGTTGTGAAGTTTTATCATATATCAATCAATTAAGAAAATTCTGGGAAATTGAGGAAATTGAGGATCATAAAATTTTATCGAAAGAAGACTTAAAATGTCAAAAGATGTTTAGTGAAACCGTTCAAATATGCAAGTACAGAAAATTAAAGGTAAGAAAATTAAGGTAAAAGTAATTCCATTTAAAAATGATGTTGCAATGCTAGGTAGCTCTGAAACTAGTGCAAAAAGAAAATTCTTTGCAATAGAGAAGATGCTCGAAAAAATGATGATATTAAGTCATGATTTATTATCATGATTTTATGAGAAAATATTTACAACTAAATTATATGGAAGTAGTCCTGAATATGAGAGAAAAAACCGGGGGTTATTATTTACCACACCATTATGTGTTACGTCCTGAAAGCACATCAATAAAATTAGGAGTGGCGTTTGATGCATCGTGTAAAACAAACTCAGGTGTATCATTGAATTTAATGTTGCATACTAAACCACGATTGCAAGATGATTTGTTTGATATTTTGTTAAGATTCAGGAAACACAAATATGTATTTTCAGGAGAAATTGTAAAAATTTATACGTAAATTTGGGTTCAGGAAAACCATCTGAAATATCAATTAATATATTGGAGATGGAATTCGTCAAAACCACTGAAAACGTATAAACTAAAAACTTTTACTTATGGAACACCAGCAGTACCATATTCAGCAGTTAAAAGTTGACAGACCGCAGCAGAATTAAATGGAAAGGAATATTCAGAATCTGCAGTAGTTATAGTGTCTGGTTTTTATATGGATGACATTATGACAGGATCAGATTCATTGGAAGATCATATTGTCGTACAACATCAAGTATTTTCTATTTTAAAGAAATATGGATTTCCTCTTAAGAAGTGGTGTGCGAATCACAAACACTTATTAAAACATTTTCCAAAAGAGGATTGGATTTAAATATCGAATTGGATTTAAATATAGACAAGTCAAATAATGTCAAAACATTGGGAATTTGTTGGATACCTTCGTCTGACGAATTATTTATAAAATCAAAATGGGAAACAGATGTCAAACTTTCAAAAAGATAAATTTTATCAGATATAGCTAAACTTTTTGATCCTCTAGGTCTTTTAAACCCGGTAATAGTTACTGCTAAAATTATTATGCAAAAGTTATGGAAATTAAAACTTGATTGGGTAGAGAATGTACCAAAGGTTTTAGGAAACGCGTGGATTAAGTATAAGAATGAGTGGATTTTATTTAATAAAATTAAATTTGAAAGGCATATAGTAATTTGTTCCGATCCACTTAGAATTGAGTTGCATGGTTTTAGTGATGCATCAATGCAGGCATATGGGGCAGTTGTATATGTCAAATCAAGTAATAATAAAGGTGAAGTTAAAGTTAGTTTTATAGCTTCGAAATCGAGAGCGGCACCTGTTAAAATGTTGACAATACCTAGATTAGAACTTTGTGCTGCAGTTTTGTAGGTTGAATTCATGAAAAAAGTTATAAAAAGTTTAAAAATCTGTGCACAGGATACAGTTTATTATTCGGATTCAGAAATTGTATTAAGTTGGTTCAAATTAGATCCAGGAGTATTACAAATATTTGTATCAAATGGAGTTAATTACATTCAATGTAATAGTAATTTAAGTTGCTGGAAACATGTCAGTAAAAAGTCGAACCAAGCGGATTTTGTTTCAAGAGGAATTTTTTCGAAAGATATAATAATAATTAATTTTGGTTGAAGGTCCAGAATTTTTAAAAACAAATTTTAACTAGTTGGGAAGGGAAATTTTAAAGTACACAGAAAAAAAATGAACATCATACGTACAGAATACGTTTCATCATATTAATGAACCAAAATATAAAATACAACATATATGTTCTTCATATTGAAGAATGCTGTTCATTAAACCAGATTTCTATCAACATATTTTTTTTTCGTTCATGATTTGCCGTACTTCTCAATTCTCAAGTAGTTCTTGTGTGGTATTTCTTATCTAATGCTTGCTCGACATGCATAAATTAGTAAAATGTTTTATAATATATTTATTATAATTACAACTTTTTGTTAATAAAAAGTTATATATATAAAAAATATATTTTTGAAAAAAAAAATTTTTTCAAACCATTTTTTTTTCGAACAAATTATTTTTTTTCGAATTATTTTATAAAAACATTTTTTTTTTTGAAAAAATATTATGAACAAATTCATCAATGAGACAATTCAAATTCATTGTATTAAATATTTTGTTCATATATATAATGAATATATTCATTAATATGTCATTTAATGAACGGTAGTATCAATATGATGAATCTGGTAGTTGGTGAAAAAATTCATAATATTTATGAATAAATTCATCATATTTAAGAATTTTTTTTTTCTGTGTAGGGACATTTTATAGTAGGTGTTATTATGATAGTTAAGATTATCAAAACTATAGTCGGTCTAAGCCAACTATAAATACCCTACACATATGTGTGATTACCATTCAAAGTGGTATATAGGTCACCAGGGTATACAAATCCTAAAAATTACTACAGACTTTCAATTGCTGAAGAATTTCCATTCATTTGATACCCATATTTACGAATGGGTGGTGTACCGAATTTCGATTTTTTTTTTTGGAACCACAAGTTGTTTGGCGGAAAAACATTAGTAAAATTGATCTGAAGATGTACATTTTATATGAGGTATTTGAATATAAGTGGTCACATCTCAGGTCACAATGGACCGATCTCGCTAATTTATACAAGTAATATAAATTATGAGTTTCATTTACTCTCATCTTTGATTTAAGAAGTAGGTATTTCAACCAAGGATTGAAACCTAAACGAATAAAGGTTTCGATTTCGGTTTCGGTTTTTTCTGCGTTTCGGTTTCGGTTTTAAGTTTTTATAACGAAACGGTTTCGGTATACCGGTTCCATGTTACGGTTTCGGTTTTTGTATAAATTTTCTTTTTTCCATATTTTTCAAATAATTTAACATTGTTTATATGGTGCTAAGTTATGTTCATATTATGATATTGGGGTAAAGTGGGAAACGTAATTTAAACAATGTTTTTTGTTATTTTAGTTAAATTATAGTGTTATATTAATTATTTAATTGATTACGCCAAGAAAAAATTTTAATTCAAAATTTCGTAACCACAAACCAATGAAAAGCAATTTTTTGACATAACCTGAGATATGATCTGAATTGCAAAGAAGAATAATTTTGTACAATTTCCATCCATAAAAGCCAAAGAAATTAAATTTCAACAATTCAGTGAACTGCAACATATGTAAAATAGTGTTGATCATATGCAAGAGCAAGTCAAGAAATGGTAATCTTGTTCTTGTTCTTAAACGCTGAGTCTTGCTCTTGCATAGGTACATATGCAATACCTTTTTTGCTCTTGCTTGCAAGAATCTTTCAAAATTTTACTTTTTAAATTTTAAATAAATGATCGAAGAAAAATATATTAAACTGCATATTAATTATGAAAACGAATAGATTTTGAACATTAATTGTATTTAAGTTACTCATTTTCCATATTTTCAATTTCTTCAACAAAAAATAAATTATTTTTCTAACAAAAAAAAAATTTGAATTATATTTTAACAAGAATTAATTAATAAAATATAATTGTATAAATCAAATGATGTTGGCAAGACAATTCAAAAACTCAAGGCCATAATAAAATGAACATAATATGTTCAATGTATATTATACTTTCATAATAAATATAAGGAATATTTCGTATAGGCATATTTCTATTTTCGTCAGAGATTAAAAAAAATCCGAATGCTGCACGCACCGTATGTAAAGAGAACACAAATAATATCTTGCAGGGTAACATTTTTTTTTGCGAACACAAACTCAAACGCAAACGCTACAAATGGAATACTAACAGAAAGAAGAGAATACAACAATAACGAATTACGATTCGTATATACACACTTTCACAACGACAACTCTTTGTTGCTATCCGGTATCATCGCAAGGCAACAAACAGACGCATGACAACAGACAGACGCATAACAACGGACAGACGCATGACAGCAGACAGTCGCATGACACCACACTTCATGTATGTATCTAGTACAGCTATCTAGTTGGCACCAACGAGTTTTTTTTGTGGTACAAAAAATTTCCCGCCAAAAATTGTATCAAAATCGTGGATGCTGCTTTATTGTTATGCTGCTTTATTTTTATTTCTGTTGTTTTTGCACTTTCAAACGAATCAACGGATTTGTGAAAAAAAAAGAAAAACACAAAAAGCAATGTATAAGTTAAATGAGGTACACTGTGAAAATGTTCATAAATTATTTATTTTTTTGGTTTTATAAGTTGAATGAAATAATGCACATAGAACTTGACTTAAGTAAACTTCATGATTTTACAAACAATAATAATAATGTGCATAAGTGCATATGCACAATCGATGTACGAACTAGCGTAGCGAAGAAAAGCGAAAAAAACATTGTTTTGTCTATTTTATCTTATTGAAGCAACTTTTGAAGCTATTTACCGCTACAAAAGTGCTTCACAGACCTTATTTTTAAGATGCTTATATTCTTTAGCCTTGAAAAAATTTTGGGAACTCAAAATTTTATTAAATGACACTTTACTTAAGATATTCTATTATAAAATAAAATATGTTTTTCTGTTTCTATTTATAGGTACTTTTTTAAAAACAGTTTTAAACCGGTATAAAACCGAAACCGTTTATATCGGTTTTGGATATCGGTTTATTTGATTTTCGTATAACGGTTTCGGTTACGGTTTCGGTTTTAAAAATGAAACAGTTTTAAACGGATATCGGTTTCGGTTACGGTTTCAATCCTTGATTTCAACAGACGGACAGACAGACGGACATCGCTAAATCGACTCATGAGGTCATGCTGATCAAGAATATATATACTTTTCCATATCGGAGATGCTTCCTTCTGGTGGTAACAAACAGCGTACCAAACTGAATATACCCTTTCACTCTTAGTGTAGGGTATAAAAATGAAAGTCTGTCAATTGTTCCGAAAATTAATATTCCGGAAATTAAAAAAGAGAAGATTACTGATTATTCAGGCAGATTAACCATAAAAATAAATTAGAATTTTTGCAGAATGTGGTACCAAATGTTTTAAAATTTGTTAATATCATTCAGAAGAAGCAGGAAAATCATGGTTGGATTATCAAAGAGAATCATTGACTACTATAATTAAGATCATACAGAAGCAACATTTTCCGGCTGAGTTAAATCAACAAATATCGAATAAAAACGTTGTTTCTAATTCAAAAATAAAAACGCGGTCACCTATAAATGACAAAGAAGGAATCATTCGAGTTGGAGACAGGATCGAAAAATCAAGGCTATCTTTTGAATCGAAGCATACAATATTAATGCTTCACGATGATGAATGGGTATAATTGATATTATTATATGTTCATAAAAAGCATCTTTATATAGGTCCACAGGTATTATTTGCAATTATAAGACAACGTTTTTGTCCTTTGCGTGGAAAACAAATAGTAAGGAAGATAATCTATTGATTAGATTGTAGATTGTAATAGATGTTTTAAACCGAACCCAAAACAAATACATCAGCTAATGGGGAAATTGCGAGAAGACAGAGTAATACGAGCGATACCTTTTTTCAATGTAGGAATTGATTTTCTGGAACAAATAATGATACACCATAAGATACGAGGACAAAGATCGGATAAATCTTATGTGTGTGTTTTTCAACGACTGCGGTTCACTTAGAAGTAGTGTCGGATTTGACGTCTGCGACATTTATCGAAGTTCTTAAAAGGTTTGTTGGAAGGCGAAGTTGTCCATTAAAAATATATTTATATAATGGAAATAATTTTATTGGCGCTGCAAACAGTTTAAATGAATTGTATTATTTGTTTAAAACACAATGTTCTTCCAATGAATTGGAGAAGGAGGAGAGTGACAAAAACTATTATGGGGAATGTAGATTTTTGTAGTATGGTAAGTAGATGTAAGAACAAGCACTGAAGATTCGAAACGATGGATACACAATGCTTGTCCTTTTTCAACAGATATAAATATTCTAGAAAGTATTGATAATAATATTCAATTAAAAAATAAAAATATTAATAATACAAAAGATATATTAAAAAATAATGATAGTGTAAATGATGATAAATGTAGAAAATCTAAAAGAATTAAAAAAAAAATCGATAGCAACCATCTTTATTTTATTACTTATTTTACCGCAAATTGTATCTAGTTTTAAGATAGAGCCATTAAGAGATCAATCAGGAATCTTCTTCGAAGATCAAGGCATGGTGTATCTTCAAAAATCATCGTGGTCATTGATAGTTAAGTCAACATGTCTACATAAAAAAAGCAAAAACTAAAGATGTTGAGCTGTATGGATTTTTTATTTTACGAAACATTCGTTTATTTTACAATTTTATATTCGTAAAACTAAAAGAAGCAAACAAATATGAAGACAACAAGCAAAAAACAGGATAGAACAGATCTAATTTTTTTTTAGCGTCGCCATTTGCGTAAATGTATTGAATTTAATTCGCAAATCAATCGCGAGTGTAATAAAAGTGTGTGAAATTATTAAATAAAAAATTTACTTTATGCCAATGTTGGAATCGATCATCATTATGTCGAAACATTTCCATTTATTTCAAGAGGACAATTATTTATAGGTATATGAGGAAGAGTGAGACAAAGTATGTGAGTTCATTCTCAGATATACGAGTCAATTCTTGGATTATGCTTATTGAAATATAATATAAAGCTTATTGAGATGTGATTATTGAGATGTGCAATCTCGACCACTAATTCCAGAGATACAGCGCTTTAAAATTACGAAAGATGGGCCAAAAATCAAATTTGTATGGTCGTGCATATCTCGATATCCTTTACCAGTTGCCCTAATTTCATTGAAATCGAAGAAGGTGAGTTCCAACCACAGTTTGATTTGGTGTGGAATGGCCTATTTAGGATATTCAATATAAAATAAAATAATTTTTACACCCTACACCTATGAGGCACAGGGTAAATTAACTTTGTGCAGATATTGTAACGCCCCTTAGGAGGCATGGTAAAGTATATATATTCTTGGTCAGCATCACTACCCGAGTCGGTTTAGCCATGTCCGTCTGTACGTCCGTTTGTATGTCTGTCCGTATACACGCTAACATGAGAAATATTGGTCAGAATGCGACAAATTGGGTTCTAAATATTCTTTCGCCAAAAAATTGTACTGAGTGCGGAAATGAGCAAAATCGGTTAACGGACACGCCCACCTCCCATACAAACCACTTTTATAGAACTATTTAGGAACCAATAACTCGAAAATTATTCAAGCTATTTTATTTTATTCCCATTTTATTTTTTCATTTGATATCAATTTTTGGGATTAAAGGGATATAAGACATAAATTTCAGATACATTTCAGAACTTTAAAATTTAGGTATATAATTAAATATCCCACACACAAAAATATGATTGTTTATGAAATATTTGCCGTAAACAATCATGTGTTTGTACTGAGAAGTTATTGTTTCCGCTAAATACTTATAATTTTATATAATTTGACATAAATAATGACTGTTTCGTGCGGCATGCAACTGCTGCGCTGCATGCAACCTGAGCATAAATTAAATTATTTTTACGCTAGATGACGTTGCGTTATTTTGACACTTAGTTTTAAGTTTGATTTCCGTTTTATGTTACGATCAGTTGTTCTCTTTCACTTTTGAACTCCAAGCGGTAAGCACGCACAATAAATCGAATCGTTAAAGGATAAATCCTAATTCCTTGCGTTTTATTTTTCTATTATTTCTATTTCATATACGCCTACGAGCAACGATTTCTTCGAGGAAAACAAGATCCCCATCAAGCATCAGCGGAACTCCATCTCATCATCCAAGTTCAGCAGAATCACATTTGTCCTACGTCGATCCAGATATTCAGCAAAAGTAGACGAGATTGATCACCGAGGTGCCGAGTGTCAGCACAATATTTCACTGAAGAAGTCCAGAGAGTGGTTTGCAGATCTCCGTCCAAGCAGTTCTCCGCTAAAAAGGTGCGTTTGCTCTTGTTTTAAATTTCTTATTTTAGTTGTGTAAAGTGGTGCGAGTAGGCAGGGCGGTCGTCGATTAAATACACGAAATTTTTATATGAAAAAAAAAGTTCTTCCTAAAATATCTATTTTTTGAAGAGTAAAGTCTTCCAAAAAACAAAAAATATGTACAAAATCCAATAAAAAAAATGCCTTTTGTGTAAAAATCCAAAAACTGATTAATTAATTAAATCAGAAACTCAAAAAAAAAACAAAAAAAATCTGTACAATATCCAATAAAAAAAGTTGCCTATTGTTTGAAAAGAAAAAAAATACAAAAATTGACAGTCTCTTTTTTTATAAAAATTAAAAAATAATCATATAACCAAAGTGTCTTATATGTGCATATTTCATCCTAAATACGTTTCCATAAATTCCGATTAAAATTATCCAAAATTTGCGAAGGAAAAATAATAATAAACAAAATTGAGAAAAAAATCAAAAAATATTGGGAAAAGCTGCTACGAGGAAAGGCAGCAGGATTTATAAAAATTGTTGCTGAAAATAAAGCTCTTTCATTTTCCAATTTTGTTAGAAACAAATGAGTATACGTTTGAGGTCAATAACCTCTGTATTCAACTTTCAAAAAATCTTTACCAACATTTAAAATCAGCTTTTTACTGCCAGCGAGATTTGCGTTAAGTCGCCTTTTTACGTGATTTTCTTTAACCATATTATCCGTATATGTCTATATCTATTGTATATAGCAGATATTTATTAAATTTCAATTAAATTTGAATATTTATATAATATATTAAAAAAAAAAAACAACACATAAAAATCCTGATTTAAATAATAAATCTGATAATTTGTTTAAAAGGTTTAACATATCATTTCCAACTTTTCTTTCCTGAAAATATTTATAATATATTCCAAACCGTTCCATAAAATTACAACCATTTATTTTTTGAATAATTTAAAAATTTTCTGAATTAAATAAAAATAATATTATCGCGTTTTCATAAATTCTAAAAATTTACTGTAAAAGTTTTTAATAGTTAATTTTTAATTATACAAAACAACTTATGCGACATTCGTACGCTGTGTGGCAAGGATAGGAGAATACGCTGAAGACCTTGCTGCTTCTGCAGCTGCTTTATCTGCGCCTGTTCCACTTCCTACTGTTATGAGTGAGATTCTTCCTATATATACTTTTCCATATCGGAGATGCTTCCTTCTGGTGGTAACAAACAGCGTACCAAACTGAATATACCCTTTCACTCTTAGTGTAGGGTATAAAAATGAAAGTCTGTCAATTGTTCCGAAAATTAATATTCCGGAAATTAAAAAAGAGAAGATTACTGATTATTCAGGCAGATTAACCATAAAAATAAATTAGAATTTTTGCAGAATGTGGTACCAAATGTTTTAAAATTTGTTAATATCATTCAGAAGAAGCAGGAAAATCATGGTTGGATTATCAAAGAGAATCATTGACTACTATAATTAAGATCATACAGAAGCAACATTTTCCGGCTGAGTTAAATCAACAAATATCGAATAAAAACGTTGTTTCTAATTCAAAAATAAGAACGCGGTCACCTATAAATGACAAAGAAGGAATCATTCGAGTTGGAGGCAGGATCGAAAAATCAAGGCTATCTTTTGAATCGAAGCATACAATATTAATGCTTTACGATGATGAATGGGTATAATTGATATTATTATATGTTCAAAAAAAGCATCTTTATATAGGTCCACAGGTATTATTTGCAATTATAAGACAACGTTTTTGTCCTTTGCGTGGAAAACAAATAGTAAGGAAGATAATCTATTGATTAGATTGTAGATTGTAATAGATGTTTTAAACCGAACCCAAAACAAATACATCAGCTAATGGGGAAATTGCGAGAAGACAGAGTAATACGAGCGATACCTTTTTTCAATGTTGGAATTGATTTTCTGGAACCAATAATGATACATCATAAGATTCGAGGACAAAGATCTGATAAATCTTATGTGTGTGTTTTTCAACGACAGCGGTTCACTTAGAAGTAGTGTCGGATTTGACGTCTGCGACATTTATCGAAGTTCTTAAAAGGTTTGTTGGAAGGCAAAGTTGTCCATTAAAAATATATTTATATAATGGAAATAATTTTATTGGCGCTGCAAACAGTTTAAATGAATTGTATAATTTGTTTAAAACACAATGTTCTTCCAATGAATTGGAGAAGGAGGAGAGTGACAAAAACTATTATGGGGAATGTAGATTTTTGTAGTATGGTAAGTAGATGTAAGAACAAGCACTGAAGATTCGAAACGATGGATACACAATGCTTGTCCTTTTTCAACAGATATAAATATTTTAGAAAGTATTGATAATAATATTCAATTAAAAAATAAAAATATTAATAATACAAAAGATATATTAAAAAATAATGATAGTGTAAATGATGATAAATGTAGAAAATCTAAAAGAATTAAAAAAAAAAATTCGATAGCAACCATCTTTATTTTATTACTTATTTTACCGCAAATTGTATCTAGTTTTAAGATAGAGCCATTAAGAGATCAATCAGGAATCTTCTTCGAAGATCAAGGCATGGTGTATCTTCAAAAATCATCGTGGTCATTGATAGTTAAGTCAACATGTCTACATAAAAAAAGCAAAAACTAAAGATGTTGAGCTGTATGGATTTTTTATTTTATGATACATTCGTATATTTTACAATTTTATATTCGTAAAACTAAAAGAAGCAAACAAATATGAAGACAACAAGCAAAAAACAGGATAGAACAGATCTAATTTTCTTTTTAGCGTCGCCATTTGCGTAAATGTATTGAATTTAATTCGCAAATCAATCGCGAGTGTAATAAAAGTGTGTGAAATTATTAAATAAAAAATTTACTATATGCCAATGTTGGAATCGATCATCATTATGTCGAAACATTTCCATTTATTTCAAGAGGACAATTTATTTATAGGAATATGAGGAAGAGTGAGACGGATATACGAGTCAATTCTTGGATTATGCTTATTGAAATATAATATAAAGCTTATTGAGATGTGATTATTGAGATGTGCAATCTCGACCACTAATTCCAGAGATACAGCGCTTTAAAATTACGAAAGATGGGCCAAAAATCAAATTTGTATGGTCGTGCATATCTCGATATCCTTTACCAGTTGCCCAAATTTCATTGAAATCGAAGAAGGTGAGTTCCAACCACAGTTTGATTTGGTGTGGAATGGCCTATTTAGGATATTCAATATAAAATAAAATAATTTTTACACCCTACACCTATGAGGCACTTTGTGCAGATATTGTAACGCCCCTTAGAAGGCATGGTAAAGTATAAATATTCTTGGTCAGCATCACTACCCGAGTCGGTTTAGCCATGTCCGTCTGTACGTCCGTTTGTATGTCTGTCCGTATACACGCTAACATGAGAAATATTGGTCAGAATGCGACAAATTGGGTTCTAAATATTCTTTCGCCAAAAAATTGTACTGAGTGCGGAAATGAGCAAAATCGGTTAACGGACACGCCCACCTCCCATACAAACCACTTTTATAGAACTATTTAGGAACCAATAACTCGAAAATTATTCAAGCTATTTAATTTTATTCCCATTTTATTTTTTCATTTGATATCAATTTTTGGGATTAAAGGGATATAAGACATAAATTTCAGATACATTTCAGAACTTTAAAATTTAGGTATATAATTAAATATCCCACACACAAAAATATTATTGTTTATGAAATATTTGCCGTAAACAATCATGTGTTTGTACTGAGAAGTTATTGTTTCCGCTAAATACTTATAATTTGACATAAATAATGACTGTTTCGTGCGGCATACAACTGCTGCGCTGCATGCAACCTGAGCATAAATTAAATTATTTTTACGCTAGATGACATTGCGTTATTTTGACACTTAGTCTATTGCTTAGTTCTAAGTTTGATTTCCGTTTTATGTTACGATCAATTGTTCTCTTTCACTTTTGAACTCCAAGCGGTAAGCACGCACAATAAATCGAATCGTTAAAGGATAAATCCTAATTCCTTGCGTTTTATTTTTCTATTATTTCTATTTCCTATACGCCTACGAGCAACGATTTCTTCGAGGAAAACAAGATCCCCATCAAGCATCAGCGGAACTCCATCTCATCATCCAAGTTCAGCAGAATCACATTTGTCCTACGTCGATCCGGATATTCAGCAAAAGTGGACGAGATTGATCACCGAGGTGCCGAGTGTCAGCACAATATTTCACTGAAGAAGTCCAGAGAGTGGTTTGCAGATCTCCGTCCAAGCAGTTCTCCGCTAAAAATGTGCGTTTGCTCTTGTTTTAAATTTCTTATTTTAGTTGTGTAAAGTGGTGCGAGTAGGCAGGGAGGTCGTAGATTAAATACACGAAATTTTTATATGCAAAATATCTATTTTTTGAAGAGTAAAGTCTTCCAAAAAACAAAAAATATGTACAAAATCCAATAAAAAAATGCCTTTTGTGTAAAAAGAAAACAAAATCCAAAAACTGATTAATTAATTAAATCAGAAACTGAAAAAAAAACAAAAAAAATCTGTACAAAATCCAATAAAAAAGTTGCCTTTTGTTTGAAAAGAAAAAAAAAATACAAAAACTGATTAATTAATAAAATCATAAACTTAAAGAAAACGAGTTGGGAAAGTTAGGTCACATGGGTAAGTTCGGTCACATGGGGCGGATTTTTATGGTCGGTCGGGCCCGACTATGGAATACCCTACACCTTTGGTGGGGATATTAATGTGGGATATTTAATTGCATACATTTTAAAGTTTTTAATTATGCTGAACCTCCCCACTCTCAGAATATTATTCATATATCAGAAATTTACGTCTTATATTCCCATAAATTAAAAAATTTATATAAAAGTATAAAAAAACTAAAAAAAAAAATTTGAAAAATATAATTGGGCTGACCACGCCTATATTTAAAATTTTAACAGGCTAATATTTGGGCGTATCACGCCCATTTTTGGACCACATATTCTTAAGAGAATTCTAATAATACGTTTTAAATTTGTTATTAGTTCCGAAAGAGTTATATAAATGTGACTTGTATGGGAAGTGGGCGTGTTCGTTGACCGATTTGGCTCATTTTCAAACTCAGTTCCTACTTTTGGCTAAAATATATTGAGACGAAATTTCATCGCATTCTGATCAGTATTTCTCAAGTTATTCTGTATTCGGACAGCAAGACAGCAAGACGGACAGACAGAGAGACAGACAGACAGACTGATTAATTAAGACAGACAGACAGACATATTGACATGGCTAAACGGACTCGCGTAGTGATGCTGATCAAGAATATATATACTTTTCCATACCGGACACGCCTCCTAAGGGGCGTGTCAATATATGCACAAAGTTAAATACCCTGTACCTCATAGGTGTAGGGTATAAAAAGAAAAAACCGAGCAAAGTCCAAAATTTATGGTAGATTCATGCGTTTGGTTTTGTGCGAAAATTAAAAAGTTGCAGCCGAAAGCATTTTATTTTTAAGTAAAAAATACATTTAAAAAAAAGCAAAAAAATCAGTAAATGATTGTAAAAAATCTACTAAAAATATATAAATATATTTAAAAAAAAAAATACAAGTTTCTTTTTTTATAAAAAGTTAAAAAAAAAATCATATAACCAAAGTGTCTTGTATGTGCATATTTCATCCTAAATATGTTTCCATTAATTCCGATTAAAATTATCCAAAATTTTCGAAGAAAAAATAATAATAAATAATCAAAAAGCAATATATGTGTATTATAATCTAAAAATAAAGTTTACAAAAAAATTAAATTAAAAAATTTTAAATATATATAAAAAAATTCAAAAAAATATATAAAGAAAGAAAGTTTCTTGTGAAGTTTACACAAAAATATAAAGTACATATGTATATTGCTCAGTGATTTAAAATTTAAAACTAGAAAATAAATTAAATGTAAGCTCCAAAATTTAATAAACAAAATTGAGAAAAAAAACAAAAAATATTGGGAAAAGCAGCTACGAGGAAAGGCAGCAGGATTTATAAAAATTGTTGCTGAAAATAAAGCTCTATCATTTTCCAATTTTGTTAGAAACATTCTCGGGAAATTCCTAATGAGTATATGTTTGAGGTCAATAAACTCTGTATTCAACTTTCAAAAAATCTTTACCAACATTTAAA
Organism: Dryomyza anilis; assembly: GCA_951804985.1. NCBI lineage: Eukaryota > Metazoa > Arthropoda > Insecta > Diptera > Dryomyzidae > Dryomyza > Dryomyza anilis. Next base: position 24,736,951 of record OX638135.1, on the reverse strand, counting down.
ATCAGCTGTTTTTACTGCCAGCGAGATTTGCGTTACGTTGCCTTTTTACGTGATTTTTTAACCATATTATCCGTATATGTCTATATCTATTGTATATAGCAGATATTTATTAAATTTCAATTAAATTTGAATATTTATATAATATATTAAAAACAAAAAAAAACCAACACATGAAAATCCTGATTTAAATAATAAATCTGATAATTTGTTTAAAAGGTTTAACATATCATTTCCAACTTATTTTCCTGAAATTATTTATCATAGATTCCAAACCGTTCCATTATATTACAACCATTTCTTTTTTGAATAATTTAAAAATTTTCTGAATTAAATAAAAATAATATTATCGCGTTTTCATAAATTCTAAAAATTTACTGTACAAGTTTTTAATAGTTAATTTTAAATTATATTTTTATTTCAATAACTGAAATAATTTACTGTGAAAAATTTATAAAAGGTTTAAAAAGTTGAACAAATTTTTTAATAAAAAAAAAACTCTAAACTTTAAATAAATAAATAAATTATTTTTATTTTATTCTTCATTTTTTATTATATAATTTTTCTGGACCTGCTGCTGTTTACTCAACACATGCTATGGATGCGCATAAGGAAGAGTTGAAGTCCATTGGTCGCGAGTTAAGGATGTATACGAGGAATGCTTGAACGACCTTACGAAGGACGGTGCCAATCAGAATGATGAGAATGAGGACATTCATGCAGATCTTGAGACGGTAAAGGGGAAATACAAAACAACTTATGCGACATTCGTACGCTGTGTGGCAAGGATAGGAGAATACGCTGAAGACATTGCTGCTTCTGCAGCTGCTTTATCTGCACCTGTTCCACTTCCTATTGTTATTAGTGAGATTCTTCCTCCTAGTAGTAACTTCCGGTTACCTCCTTGCGACACTGAACCCTTTAGCGGGTATTATTTATCATGGCCATCCTCCGTGATTTATTCACGGCCGTTCACATAAATAATTCTCGACTAAGTTCCTAAGCTCTATTATTTAAACCAGAAAACACGTGTAGAAGCGCGTGATATCGTTAAAAAATGTCCACTTACAAATGACGGTTTTGTAATCGCGTGGAATAATCTACAAGATCGCTTTGAAAATAAGCGTATCCTGGTAAATTCACAATTTCGAATTCTATTTAATTTAGCTATTGTTCCATCGGAGTCAGGTAATGCGATCAAAAAACTTCAGAGCGAGATCAATAGCTGCATTTTTGCGAGTCAATTCTACGATATAGACATCGATAATTGGGACGCAATTTTTGTTTTCTTGTGTTCTTCGCGACTTCCAGATAATACACTCGCTCTCTGGGAGCAATCCATCCAAGCTAAGACGGAGATTCCTAGCTGGAAAAACTTAGATCAATTTCTAACTTCGCGATATCAGACAATAGAAACATTATCTAATATAAAAAAAAAATCTAATTTCGGTTCATTTCCAACTTCCAGAGTTCCATTTCAAAAGAAACCATTCACTCCTTTTGTTCCGCGTAAGGTGAACACATTTCATACAAATATTACAACTCAAGCTTGTAAATTGTGCCCTAAGGAGCAGCATACTATTCGCCAATGCCCTCGATTCCTTAACATGAATCCAGAAGATCGGGATGCACATGTTAGGAAATATGGGCTTTGCCTAAATTGTTTTGCACGCGCCCATTCCGTGAAAGAGTGCAAAAGCAAACATAACTGGTTTACTTGCAATAAAAGGCATAATACGCTTTTGTATTTTGAAAATTTCGAGATCCGTTCCAAATCGGCCATTCCAACAAATTCCATTTCTATTCCTGATGATAACCAACCGAGCACCAGTAAAAATTGTCCAATTACACATTCTTACGCAACTCAATTACAGTCCACTACTATTCTTAATTCTATCGATAATTTCCATTCCAGTTTCGCATCAAGCTCTAAGTGTATCTTACTTGGTACCACTGTGGTACAAATTTCGCATTTAGGCATTTTATACTCTGCTAGAGCGTTGATAGATTCTGAATCGGTAAACAATCATGTATTGTTTCCGCTATATACTTATAATTTTATATAATTTGACATAAATAAAGACTGTTTCGTGCGGCATGCAACTGCTGCGCTGCATGCAACCTGAGCATAAATTAAATTATTTTTACGCTAGATGACATTGCGTTATTTTGACACTTAGTCAATTTCTTAGTTTTAAGTTTGATTTCCGTTTTATAAATTGTTCTCTTTCACTTTTGAACTCCAAGCGGTAAGCACGCACAATAAATCGAATCGTTAAAGGATAAATCCTAATTCCTTGCGTTTTATTTTTCTATTATTTCTATTTCATATACGCCTACGAGCAACGATTTCTTCGAGGAAAACAAGATCCGCATCAAGCATCAGCGGAACTCCATCTCATCATCCAAGTTCAGCAGAATCACATTTGTCCTACGTCGATCCGGATATTCAGCAAAAGTGGGCGAGATTGATCGCCGAGGTGCCGAGTGTCAGCACAATATTTCACTGAAGAAGTCCAGAGAGTGGTTTGCAGATCTCCGTCCAAGCAGTTCTCCGCTGAAAATGTGCGTTTGCTCTTGTTTTAAATTTCTTATTTTAGTTGTGTAAAGTGGTGCGAGTAGGCAGGGCCCTCGTCGGTTAAACACACGAAATTTTTATATGAAAAAAAAAATAAATATATAAAAAAAAGAAAGTTTTCTTATTTCTTGTGAAGTTTATACAAAAATATAAAGTACATATGTATATTGCTCAGTGATTTAAAAAAGATAAAAAAGCACCAAAATTTAATAAACAAAATTGAGAAAAAAAACAAAAAATAGTGGGAAAAGCAGCTACGAAGAAAGGCAGCAAGATTTATAAAAATTGTTGCTGAAAATAAAGCTCTTTCATTTTCCAATTTTGTTAGAAATATTCTCGGGAAATTCCTAATGAGCATATGTTTGAGGTCAATAACCTCTGTATTCAACTTTAAAATCAGCTGTTTTTACTGCCAGCGAGATTTGCGTTAAGTTGCCATTTTACGTGATTTTTTTTTTTAACCATATTATCCGAATATGTCTATATCTATTGTATATAGCAGATATTTATTAAATTTCAATTAAATTTGAATATTTATATAATATATTAAAAACAAACAAAAAAAAAACAACACATAAAAATCCTGATTTAAATAATAACTCTGATAATTTGTTTAAAAGTTTTAACATATCATTTCCAACTTTTTTTCCTGAAAATATTTATAGTAGATTCCAAACCGTTCCATAAAATTACAACCATTTATTTTTTGAATAATTTAAAAATTTTCTGAATTAAATAAAAATAATATTATTGCGTTTTCATAAATTCTAAAAATTTACTGTAGAAGTTTTCAATAGTTAATTTTTAATTATTTTTTTATTTCAATAACTGAAATAATTTACTGTGAAAAATTTATAAAAGGTTTAAATAGTTGAACAAATTTTTTAATTAAAAAAAAACTCTAAACTTTAAATAAATAAATTATTTTTATTTTATTCTTCATTTTTTATTATATAATTTTTCTTGACCTGCTGCTGTTTACTCAACACATGCTTTGGATGCGCATAAGGAAGAGTTGAAGTCCATTGGTCGCGAGTTAAGGATGTATACGAGGAATGCTTGAACGACCTTACGAAGGACGGTGCCAATCAGAATGATGAGAATGAGGACATTCATGCAGATCTTGAGACGGTAAAGGGGAAATACAAAACAACTTATGCGACATTCGTACGCTGTGTGGCAAGGATAGGAGAATACGCTGAAGACATTGCTGCTTCTGCATCTGCTTTATCTGCGCCTGTTCCACTTCCTACTGTTATTAGTGAGATTCTTCCTCCTAGTAGTAACTTCCGGTTACCTCCTTGCGACACTGAAACTTTTAGCGTGGATTATTTATCATGGCCATCCTCCGTGATTAAACAAAAAGTTAAACAAAACAAATAAAATTTATAATATATAAAAAAGTATAAAAAAAAAATATTTGATACCGTGCCTAGTCTAGGAACAGTTCGTTTCCCCGTAGGGTCGTTGTTATTTCGTATTTGCAACGCGTGGAAGCGCTAGGGCTGCATATAGAAATACAACAGATGTAAACTTAATAACAAGAACTTTGCAGAGTTGTATGTCTCGTCTTGAATAAAGTATATTTAGACATTAAGAAATAACAGGCCCTTAAACAATATCATGTTTGTTTTGCACGTGGTACTCATTGTCCGCAGCAAAAAAAAAAAACGAGTGAAAAATCTGATGCTATATGCGACAAAACAACTGATTCCGCTGTTGAATAAAATTAATATTGGTTGCTACAAACTAATATCATTTAGTCAATATAAACAACCAATTAAATATTGTCTCATTTTAAATTTTTTGTTGTAACATTGGAAATAAAAAAATTGTAAAGTTTGTTTCGTCAATCAATGTTGCAGTTGCTTCAACTAACAATTGATTACGCTTCATGTTATTGCTTGCCAGAAATGATTTTCAGTGAAATAAACACATTAAAATGAAGTAAAATGACTTCTGGTTTATAGTTAACCGATGTCCATTGTTTATAGATGTCTTTACTGGAAGTTGATTAAATTAGAATGAATGAACATAGCTTGGCGTCATTACACTGCAGACATAATAGTCGCAAGTTTAAATAAGATGTGTTAAGGATTTATCAAAACGTCTGCAATTCTAAGCAAATGAATTGTAAATGTACTTGTAAACATTCAGCATATCTTCATTAAACATTTTGTATTTAATATCACACCGAAGGTTTAAAAATGCAAATAAAATGTAATAACATATAAATACAAGTAATATTAAACAATAATTTGCAAATTTACACTAAAATTAAACGCGTAGTAATTTTAAACGCAGTTTTTAGAGTGTAGACATACAAAAGCAGAACACACAACATAACTAAAAAGCTACTATCTATCACGCAACTCTTCCTATCAATGTGTTCGACTAACGCTATGGTATTTTGATTCTTACGCACCTGCGGGTTCCCCACAATATGTGTCAACTATCGGCCGTACTTTATGAAAGTCAATTCCATAAACAACAGAGCAGAGCTAGTAAAAAACAAATCGGCCGTTCACATAAATAATTCTCGACTAATCGATACTATTCGCCAATGCCCTCGATTCCTTAACATACCTCCAGAAGATCGGGATGCACATGTTAGAAAATATGGGCTTTGCCTAAATTGTTTTGCACGCGCCCATTCCGTGAAAGTGTGCAAAAGCAAACATAACTGGTTTACTTGCAATAAAAGGCATAATACGCTTTTGCATTTTGAAAATTTCGAGATCCGTTCCAAATCGGCCATTCCAACAAATTCCATTTCTATTCCTGATGATAACCAACCGAGCACCAGTAAAAATTGTCCAATTACACATTCTCACGCAACTCAATTACAGTCCACTACTATTCTTAATTCTATCGATAATTTCCATTCCAGTTTCGCATCAAGCTCTAAGTGTATCTTACTTGGTACCACTGTGTTACAAATTTCGCATTTAGGCATTTTATACTCTGCTAGAGCGTTGATAGATTCTGAATCGGTAAACAATCATGTGTTTGTACTGAGAAGTTATTGTTTCCGCTATATACTTATAATTTGACATAAATAATGACTGTTTCGTGCGGCATGCAACTGCTGCGCTGCATGCAACCTGAGCATAAATTAAATTATTTTTACGCTAGATGACGTTGCGTTATTTTGACACTTAGTCAATTTCTTAGTTTTAAGTTTGATTTCCGTTTTATAAATTGTTCTCTTTCACTTTTGAACTCCAAGTGGTAAGCACGCACAATAAATCGAATCGTTAAAGGATAAATCCTAATTCCTTGCGTTTTATTTTTCTATTATTTCTATTTCATATACGCCTACGAGCAACGATTTCTTCGAGGAAAACAAGATCCGCATCAAGCATCAGCGGAACTCCATCTCATCATCCAAGTTCAGCAGAATCACATTTGTCCTACGTCGATCCGGATATTCAGCAAAAGTGGGCGAGATTGATCGCCGAGGTGCCGAGTGTCAGCACAATATTTCACTGAAGAAGTCCAGAGAGTGGTTTGCAGATCTCCGTCCAAGTAGTTCTCCGCTGAAAATGTGCGTTTGCTCTTGTTTTAAATTTCTTATTTTAGTTGTGTAAAGTGGTGCGAGTAGGCAGGGCCCTCGACGGTTAAATACACGAAATTTTTCTATGAAAAAAAAAGTTCTTCCTAAAATAAATATATAAAAAAAAAGAAAGTTTTCTTATTTCTTGTGAAGTTTATACAAAAATATAAAGTACATATGTATATTGCTCAGTGATTTAAAAACGATAAAAAAAGCTCCAAAATTTAATAAACAAAATTGAGAAAAAAAAACAAAAAATAGTGGGAAAAGCAGCTACGAAGAAAGGCAGCAGGATTTATAAAAATTGTTGCTGAAAATAAAGCTCTTTCATTTTCCAATTTTGTTAGAAACATTCTCGGGAAATTCCTAATGAGCATATGTTTGAGGTCAATAACCTCTGTATTCAACTTTCAAAAAATCTTTACCAACATTTAAAATCAGCTGTTTTTACTGCCAGCGAGATTTGCGTTAAGTTGCCATTTTACGTGATTTTTTTTTAACCATATTATCCGAATATGTCTATATCTATTGTATATAGCAGATATTTATTAAATTTCAATTAAATTTGAATATTTATATAATATATTAAAAACAAACAAAAAAAAAACAACACATAAAAATCCTGATTTAAATAATAACTCTGATAATTTGTTTAAAAGTTTTAACATATCATTTCCAACTTTTTTTCCTGAAAATATTTATAATAGATTCCAAACCGTTCCATAAAATTACAACCATTTATTTTTTAAATAATTTAAAAATTTTGTGAATTAAATAAAAATAACATTATCCCGTTTTCATAAATTCTAAAAATTTACTGTGAAAGTTTTTAATAGTTAATTTTTAATTATTTTTTTATTTCAATAACTGAAATAATTTACTGTGAAAAATTTATAAAAGGTTTAAATAGTTGAACAAATTTTTTAATTAAAAAAAAACTCTAAACTTTAAATAAATAAATAAATAAATAAATTATTATTATTTTATTCTTCATTTTTTATTATATAATTTTTCTGGACCTGCTGCTGTTTACTCAACACATGCTTTGGATGCGCATAAGGAAGAGTTGAAGTCCATTGGTCGCGAGTTAAGGATGTATACGAGGAATGCTTGACCGACCTTACGAAGGACGGTGCCAATCAGAATGATGAGAATGAGGACATTCATGCAGATCCATTCCAACAAATTCCATTTCTATTCCTGATGATAACCAACCGAGCACCAGTAAAAATTGTCCAATTACACATTCTCACGCAACTCAATTACAGTCCACTACTATTCTTAATTCTATCGATAATTTCCATTCCAGTTTCGCATCAAGCTCTAAGTGTATCTTACTTGGTACCACTGTGGTACAAATTTCGCATTTAGGCATTTTATACTCTGCTAGAGCGTTGATAGATTCTGAATCGGTAAACAATCATGTATTGTTTCCGCTATATACTTATAATTTTATATAATTTGACATAAATAATGACTGTTTCGTGCGGCATGCAACTGCTGCGCTGCATGCAACCTGAGCATAAATTAAATTATTTTTACGCTAGATGACATTGCGTTATTTTGACACTTAGTCAATTTCTTAGTTTTAAGTTTGATTTCCGTTTTATAAATTGTTCTCTTTCACTTTTGAACTCCAAGCGGTAAGCACGCACAATAAATCGAATCGTTAAAGGATAAATCCTAATTCCTTGCGTTTTATTTTTCTATTATTTCTATTTCATATACGCCTACGAGCAACGATTTCTTCGAGGAAAACAAGATCCGCATCAAGCATCAGCGGAACTCCATCTCATCATCCAAGTTCAGCAGAATCACATTTGTCCTACGTCGATCCGGATATTCAGCAAAAGTGGGCGAGATTGATCGCCGAGGTGCCGAGTGTCAGCACAATATTTCACTGAAGAAGTCCAGAGAGTGGTTTGCAGATCTCCGTCCAAGCAGTTCTCCGCTGAAAAGGTGCGTTTGCTCTTGTTTTAAATTTCTTATTTTAGTTGTGTAAAGTGGTGCGAGTAGGCAGGGCCCTCGTCGGTTAAACACACGAAATTTTTATATGAAAAAAAAAAGTTCTTCCTAAAATAAATATATAAAAAAAAAGAAAGTTTTCTTATTTCTTGTGAAGTTTATACAAAAATATAAAGTACATATGTATATTGCTCAGTGATTTAAAAAAGATAAAAAAAGCACCAAAATTTAATAAACAAAATTGAGAAAAAAAACAAAAAATAGTGGGAAAAGCAGCTACGAAGAAAGGCAGCAAGATTTATAAAAATTGTTGCTGAAAATAAAGCTCTTTCATTTTCCAATTTTGTTAGAAACATTCTCGGGAAATTCCTAATGAGCATATGTTTGAGGTCAATAACCTCTGTATTCAACTTTCAAAAAATCTTTACCAACATTTAAAATCAGCTGTTTTTACTGCCAGCGAGATTTGCGTTAAGTTGCCATTTTACGTGATTTTTTTTTTAACCATATTATCCGAATATGTCTATATCTATTGTATATAGCAGATATTTATTAAATTTCAATTAAATTTGAATATTTATATAATATATTAAAAACAAACAAAAAAAAAACAACACATAAAAATCCTGATTTAAATAATAACTCTGATAATTTGTTTAAAAGTTTTAACATATCATTTCCAACTTTTTTTCCTGAACATATTTATAATAGATTCCAAACCGTTCCATAAAATTACAACCATTTATTTTTTGAATAATTTAAAAATTTTGTGAATTAAATAAAAATAACATTATCCCGTTTTCATAAATTCTAAAAAAAAAAAAAATACAAGTTTCTTTTTTTATAAAAATTAAAAAAAAAATCATATAACCAAAGTGTCTTATATGTGCATATTTCATCCTAAATACGATTCCATTAATTCCGATTAAAATTATCCAAAATTTACGAAGAAAAAATAATAATAAATAATCAAAAAGCAATATATGTGTAATCTAAAAATAAAGTTTACAAAAAGATTAAATTAAAAAATTTTAAATAAATATAAAAAAATTCAAAAAAATATATAAAGAAAGTTTTCTTAGTTCTTGTGAAGTTTACACAAAAATATAAAGTACATATGTATATTGCTCAGTGATTTAAAATTTAAAACTATAAAATAAATTAATTATAAGCTCCAAAATTTAATAAACAAAATTGAGAAAAAAAAACAAAAAATATTGGGGAAAGCAGCTACGAGGAAAGGCAGCAGGATTTATAAAAATTGTTGCTGAAAATAAAGCTCTTTCATTTTCCAATTTTGTTAGAAACATTCTCGGGAAATTCCTAATGAGCATATGTTTGAGGTCAATAACCTCTGTATTCAACTTTCAAAAAATCTTTACCAGCATTTAAAATCAGCTGTTTTTACTGCCAGCGAGATTTGCGTTAAGTTGCCTTTTTACGAGATTTTTTTTAACCATATTATCCGTATATGTCTATATCTATTGTATATAGCAGATATTTATTAAATTTCAATTAAATTTGAATATTTATATAATATATTAAAAACAAAAAAAAAAAACAATACATAATAATCCTGATTTAAATAATAACTCTGATAATTTGTTTAAAAGTTTTAACATATCATTTCCAACTTTTTTTCCTGAAAATATTTATAGTAGATTCCAAACCGTTCCATAAAATTACAACCATTTATTTTTTGAATAATTTAAAAATTTTCTGAATTAAATAAAAATAATATTATTGCGTTTTCATAAATTCTAAAAATTTACTGTAAAAGTTTTCAATAGTTAATTTTTAATTATTTTTTTATTTCAATAACTGAAATAATTTACTGTGAAAAATTTATAAAAGGTTTAAATAGTTGAACAAATTTTTTAATTAAAAAAAAACTCTAAACTTTAAATAAATAAATTATTTTTATTTTATTCTTCATTTTTTATTATATAATTTTTCTGGACCTGCTGCTGTTTACTCAACACATGCTTTGGATGCGCATAAGGAAGAGTTGAAGTCCATTGGTCGCGAGTTAAGGATGTATACGAGGAATGCTTGAACGACCTTACGAAGGACGGTGCCAATCAGAATGATGAGAATGAGGACATTCATGCAGATCTTGAGACGGTAAAGGGGAAATACAAAACAACTTATGCGACATTCGTACGCTGTGTGGCAAGGATAGGAGAATACGCTGAAGACATTGCTGCTTCTGCATCTGCTTTATCTGCGCCTGTTCCACTTCCTACTGTTATTAGTGAGATTCTTCCTCCTAGTAGTAACTTCCGGTTACCTCCTTGCGACACTGAAACTTTTAGCGTGGATTATTTATCATGGCCATCCTCCGTGATTAAACAAAAAGTTAAACAAAACAAATAAAATTTATAATATATAAAAAAGTATAAAAAAAAAATATTTGATACCGTGCCTAGTCTAGGAACAGTTCGTTTCCCCGTAGGGTCGTTGTTATTTCGTATTTGCAACGCGTGGAAGCGCTAGGGCTGCATATAGAAATACAACAGATGTAAACTTAATAACAATAACTTTGCAGAGTTGTATGTCTCGTCTTGAATAAAGTATATTTAGACATTAAGAAATAACAGGCCCTTAAACAATATCATGTTTGTTTTGCACGTGGTACTCATTGTCCGCAGCAAAAAAAAAAACGAGTGAAAAATCTGATGCTATATGCGACAAAACAACTGATTCCGCTGTTGAATAAAATTAATATTGGTTGCTACAAACTAATATCATTTAGTCAATATAAACAACCAATTAAATATTGTCTCATTTTAAATTTTTTGTTGTAACATTGGAAATAAAAAAATTGTAAAGTTTGTTTCGTCAATCAATGTTGCAGTTGCTTCAACTAACAATTGATTACGCTTCATGTTATTGCTTGCCAGAAATGATTTTCAGTGAAATAAACACATTAAAATGAAGTAAAATGACTTCTGGTTTATAGTTAACCGATGTCCATTGTTTATAGATGTCTTTACTGGAAGTTGATTAAATTAGAATGAATGAACATAGCTTGGCGTCATTACACTGCAGACATAATAGTCGCAAGTTTAAATAAGATGTGTTAAGGATTTATCAAAACGTCTGCAATTCTAAGCAAATGAATTGTAAATGTACTTGTAAACATTCAGCATATCTTCATTAAACATTTTGTATTTAATATCACACCGAAGGTTTAAAAATGCAAATAAAATGTAATAACATATAAATACAAGTAATATTAAACAATAATTTGCAAATTTACACTAAAATTAAACGCGTAGTAATTTTAAACGCAGTTTTTAGAGTGTAGACATACAAAAGCAGAACACACAACATAACTAAAAAGCTACTATCTATCACGCAACTCTTCCTATCAATGTGTTCGACTAACGCTATGGTATTTTGATTCTTACGTACCTGCGGGTTCCCCACAATATGTGTCAACTATCGGCCGTACTTTATGAAAGTCAATTCCATAAACAACAGAGCAGAGCTAGTAAAAAACAAATCGGCCGTTCACATAAATAATTCTCGACTAATCGATACTATTCGCCAATGCCCTCGATTCCTTAACATGAATCCAGAAGATCGGGATGCACATGTTAGGAAATATGGGCTTTGCCTAAATTGTTTTGCACGCGCCCATTCCGTGAAAGTGTGCAAAAGCAAACATAACTGGTTTACTTGCAATAAAAGGCATAATACGCTTTTGCATTTTGAAAATTTCGAGATCCGTTTCAAATCGGCCATTCCAACAAATTCCATTTCTATTCCTGATGATAACCAACCGAGCACCAGTAAAAATTGTCCAATTACACATTCTCACGCAACTCAATTACAGTCCACTACTATTCTTAATTCTATCGATAATTTCCATTCCAGTTTCGCATCAAGCTCTAAGTGTATCTTACTTGGTACCACTGTGTTACAAATTTCGCATTTAGGCATTTTATACTCTGCTAGAGCGTTGATAGATTCTGAATCGGTAAACAATCATGTGTTTGTACTGAGAAGTTATTGTTTCCGCTATATACTTATAATTTGACATAAATAATGACTGTTTCGTGCGGCATGCAACTGCTGCGCTGCATGCAACCTGAGCATAAATTAAATTATTTTTACGCTAGATGACGTTGCGTTATTTTGACACTTAGTCAATTTCTTAGTTTTAAGTTTGATTTCCGTTTTATAAATTGTTCTCTTTCACTTTTGAACTCCAAGTGGTAAGCACGCACAATAAATCGAATCGTTAAAGGATAAATCCTAATTCCTTGCGTTTTATTTTTCTATTATTTCTATTTCATATACGCCTACGAGCAACGATTTCTTCGAGGAAAACAAGATCCGCATCAAGCATCAGCGGAACTCCATCTCATCATCCAAGTTCAGCAGAATCACATTTGTCCTACGTCGATCCGGATATTCAGCAAAAGTGGGCGAGATTGATCGCCGAGGTGCCGAGTGTCAGCACAATATTTCACTGAAGAAGTCCAGAGAGTGGTTTGCAGATCTCCGTCCAAGCAGTTCTCCGCTGAAAAGGAGCGTTTGCTCTTGTTTTAAATTTCTTATTTTAGTTGTGTAAAGTGGTGCGAGTAGGCAGGGCCCTCGACGGTTAAATACACGAAATTTTTCTATGAAAAAAAAAAGTTCTTCCTAAAATAAATATATAAAAAAAAAGAAAGTTTTCTTATTTCTTGTGAAGTTTATACAAAAATATAAAGTACATATGTATATTGCTCAGTGATTTAAAAACGATAAAAAAAGCTCCAAAATTTAATAAACAAAATTGAGAAAAAAAACAAAAAATAGTGGGAAAAGCAGCTACGAAGAAAGGCAGCAGGATTTATAAAAATTGTTGCTGAAAATAAAGCTCTTTCATTTTCCAATTTTGTTAGAAACATTCTCGGGAAATTCCTAATGAGCATATGTTTGAGGTCAATAACCTCTGTATTCAACTTTCAAAAAATCTTTACCAACATTTAAAATCAGCTGTTTTTACTGCCAGCGAGATTTGCGTTAAGTTGCCATTTTACGTGATTTTTTTTTTAACCATATTATCCGAATATGTCTATATCTATTGTATATAGCAGATATTTATTAAATTTCAATTAAATTTGAATATTTATATAATATATTAAAAACAAACAAAAAAAACAACACATAAAAATCCTGATTTAAATAATAACTCTGATAATTTGTTTAAAAGTTTTAACATATCATTTCCAACTTTTTTTCCTGAAAATATTTATAATAGATTCCAAACCGTTCCATAAAATTACAACCATTTATTTTTTAAATAATTTAAAAATTTTGTGAATTAAATAAAAATAACATTATCCCGTTTTCATAAATTCTAAAAATTTACTGTGAAAGTTTTTAATAGTTAATTTTTAATTATTTTTTTATTTCAATAACTGAAATAATTTACTGTGAAAAATTTATACAAGGTTTAAATAGTTGAACAAATTTTTTAATTAAAAAAAAACTCTAAACTTTAAATAAATAAATAAATAAATTATTATTATTTTATTCTTCATTTTTTATTATATAATTTTTCTGGACCTGCTGCTGAGGAATGCTTGACCGACCTTACGAAGGACGGTACCAATCAGAATGATGAGAATGAGGACATTCATGCAGATCTTGAGACGGCAAAGGGGAAATACAAAACAACTTATGCGACATTCGTACGCTGTGTGGCAAGGATAGGAGAATACGCTGAAGACCTTGCTGCTTCTGCATCTGCTTTATCTGCGCCTGTTCCACTTCCTACTATTATTAGTGAGATTCTTCCTCCTAGTAGTAACTTCCGGTTACTGACACTTTGCGACACTGAAACTTTTAGCGGGGATTATTTATCATGGCCATCCTCCGTGATTTATTCACGGCCGTTCACATAAATAATTCTCGACTAAGTTCCTAAGCTCTATTATTTAAACCAGAAAACACGTGTAGAAGCGCGTGATATCGTTAAAAAATGTCCACTTACAAATGACTGTTTTGTAATCGCGTGGAATAATCTACAAGATCGCTTTGAAAATAAGCGTATCCTGGTAAATTCACAACTTCGAATTCTATTTAATTTAGCTATTGTTCTATCGGAGTCAGGTAATCCGATCAAAAAACTTCAGAGCGAAATCAATAGCTGCATTTTTGCGCTTCAATTATACGATATAGACATCGATAATTGGGACGCAATTTTTGTTTTTTTGTATTCTTCGCGACTTCCAGATAATACACTCGCTCTCTGGGAGCAATCCATCCAAGCTAAGACGGAGATTCCTAGCTGGAAAAACTTAGATCAATTTCTAACTTCGCGATATCAGACACTAGAAACATTATCTAATATAAAAAAATTCTAATTTCGGTTCATTTCCATTTCAACTTCCAGAGTTCCATTTCAAAAGAACCCATTCACTCATTTTGTTCCGCGTAAGGTAAACACATTTCATACAAATATTACAACTCAAGCTTGTAAATTGTGCCCTAAGGAGCTGCATACTATTCGCCAATGCCCTCGATTCCTTAACATGAATCCAGAAGATCGGGATGCACATGTTAGGAAATATGGGCTTTGCCTAAATTGTTTTGCACGCGCCCATTCCGTGAAAGAGTGCAAAAGCAAACATAACTGGTTTACTTGCAATAAAAGGCATAATACGCTTTTGCATTTTGAAAATTTCGAGATCCGTTCCAAATCGGCCATTCCAACAAATTCCATTTCTATTCCTGATGATAACCAACCGAGCACCAGTAAAAATTGTCCAATTAAACATTCTCACGCAACTCAATTACAGTCCACTACTATTCTTAATTCTATCGATAATTTCCATTCCAGTTTCGCATCAAGTTCTAAGTGTATCTTACTTGGTACCACTGTGGTACAAATTTCGCATTTAGGCATTTTATACTCTGCTAGAGCGTTGATAGATTCTGGATCGGTAAACAATCATGTGTTTGTACTGAGAAGTTATTGTTTCCGCTATATACTTATAATTTGACATAAATAATGACTGTTTCGTGCGGCATGCAACTGCTGCGCTGCATGCAACCTGAACATAAATTATTATTAAATTATTTTTACGCTAGATGACGTTGCGTTATTTTGACACTTAGTCAATTTCTTAGTTTTAAGTTTGATTTCCGTTTTATGTTACGATAAATTGTCCTCTTTCACTTTTGAACTCCAAGCGGTAAGCACTCACAATAAATCGAATCGTTAAAGGATAAATCCTAATTCCTTGCGTTTTATTTTTCTATTATTTCTATTTCCTATACGCTTACGAGCAACGATTTCTTCGAGGAAAACAAGATCCGCATCAAGCATCAGCGGAACTCCATCTCATCATCCAAGTTCAGCAAAATCACATTTGTCCTACGTCGATCCGGATATTCAGCAAAAGTGGGCGAGATTGATCACCGAGGTGCCGAGTGTCAGCACAATATTTCGCAGCCGAAAGTGCATTTTATTTATAAGTTAAAAATACATAAAAAAAAGCCAAAATTCAGTAAATGATTGTGAAAAATTTACCAAAAATATATAAATATATTTAAAAAAAAATACAAAGATTCTTTTTTTATAAAAAGTTAAAAAAAATCATATAACCAAAGTGTCTTATATGTGGATATTTCAATAATCAAAAAGCAATATATGTGTATTATAATCTAAAAATAAAATTTACAAAAAAATTAAATTAAAAATTTTTAAATATATATAAAAAAATTAAAAAAAATATATAAAGAAAGTTTTCTTAGTTCTTGTGAAGTTTACACAAAAATATAAAGTACATATGTATATTGCTCAGTGATTTAAAATTTAAAACTAGAAAATAAATTAAATATAAGCTCCAAAATTTAATTAACAAAATTGAGAAAAAAAAAACAAAAAATAGTGGGAAAAGCAGCTACGAGGAAAGGCAGCAGGATTTATAAAAATTGTTGCTGAAAATAAAGCTCTTTCATTTTCCAATTTTGTTAGAAACATTCTGGGGAAATTCCTAATGAGTATATGTTTGAGGTCAATAACCTCTGTATTCAATTTTCAAAAAATCTTTACCAGCATTTAAAATCAGCTGTTTTTACTGCCAGCGATTTGCGTTAAGTTACCTTTTTACGTGATTTTTTTTAACCATATTATCCGTATATGTCTATATCTATTGTATATAGCAGATATTTATTAAATTTCAATTAAATTTGAATATTTATATAATATATTAAAAAAAAAAAAAACCAAAACAAAAAAATCCTGATTTAAATAATAAATCTGATAATTTGTTTAAAATGTTTAACATATCATTTCCAACTTTTTTTCCAGAACATATTTATAATAGATTCCAAACCGTTCCATAAAATTACAACAATTTATTTTTTGAATAATTTAATTATTTTCTGAATTAAATAAAAATAATATTATCGCGTTTTCATAAATTCTAAAAATTTCTACCGGTATAGTCGACTACAAAGCTGCTTTGCAGGATGACCCTGAGCGACACACGTTGCTCAGTGAGAATTGGGAACAACCTCACCGATACGTTTAATACCGAACGAGGTTTCAGACAAGGCGATGTCAGCCTGGAGATTAGCCGAAAAATAACTCTTGCCAACAGGTGTTACTTTGGGCTCAGTAGGCAATTGAGGACAAAAATTACGCTCTATAAATCGCTCATCATGCCAGTCCTCCTCTATGGCGCTCAGCTATGGACGCTTGCCAACACCGATGAGCGAGCTTTAGTAGCGTTCGAGAGAAAGATTCTTCGGAAAATCTATGGCCCGATATGCGTTGAAAACGAGTACAGAATCAGATGGAACGACGAGCTGTATGAGTTCTACGCCGACATTGACATAGTCAGGCGCAATAAGATCCAGCGCCAACACTGGCTTGGACTTGTCTAGCGTATGGATGAAAGCGCTCCAGCAAAAAAGGTGTTCAATTCTGTACCCAGTGGCGGTCAACATAGGAGAGGGCGTCCGAATCTCCGGTGGAGCGACAAAGTGTGAGGCGCCAGCGCGCGCAATGCAGAAGCGACTGGCGTGGGGTGATTGCTGCGGCCAAAACCCATCATGGGTTGTAAAGGGCAAATAAGTAACTAAAGTAAAACCGTCTCATAATTAGTGCACAAAAAGTTGGTTATCCCGATGAATATCGAAACCTGTCTCTAAAGCAACCGATTGCAACATCCAGAAACATATTGAACTTAAATTCGTTCGTGGATGATGCTGGTCTTATAAGAGTTTGTGGTCATCTCGTTTCCTCCCCGGTGCTGTCTTACGATGAAAGACATCCAACTTTTGGTAAAATTCACGCATATAATTTCCCTGCATGGAGGCAATCAATTAGTTCTCCAACTTGTACGTCCCCAGTTTTGGATTCCCAAGGTTAAAAACCTGTTTAAATCTACCATCCACAATTGTAAAATTTGTGTAGTCTTCAAACAAAAGGTGCAACAACAACAACTGAACGAACTGTTCTCACCCGTTCATTCGCGTATGCAGGTATGGATTTTGCCGGTCCATTCGACATAAAAAACTATACCGGTGGAGCGTGTTTAATCACAAAGGGTTACGTGTGTGTCTTCGTTTGCTTTTCCACTAATGCAATACATTTAGAGACCACCACAAGCCTATCGACTCCATTATTTTTAGCTGCCTTCCACAGAATTGTAACTAGACGTGGATATCCTCTACATGTTTACTCCGACAACGGAAAAAACTTCGTAGGAGCTTCAAAATCCATAATGACAGATGGTATTTTCTACTGTTGCTACTCTTTTATATATTACTTTTGAATATTTAAACTTTGTAAAAACTTTGTTATACATGACAAAAATTTAAACGTCAGTTTGTGAAAAATTAGTATTCGAAACAGTGTGTTTTCGATTAAATAAAATTGATGAAAAATATAAATCGTAATAAAAGTTTTCGAATAGTTTTTTCTCTTTCAAATCGTTAATGGTCATTATGCCTTTTATTACAAGAACCTACTAATGAAATCACTAAAAATTCAAGTTCGTCATTGTATTTGATTTTTTCAATAATTTCCAGTCTTCAGCAAGAGATGCAAGTAATTCATCAACAATTAAACAAAAAGGAGATGGCGTCATCTGATACGTCACAACTGCAGACGTCACTAGATTTACAATCAATGCTGTACCGCATTTGTCCATGCCTGCGCCATTCTCTATGCCGCCTCCGTCGTCTACTATGTCGCCCTTATCATCTTTATCTGAGTCTACATCTTTGCGACTATTTTCTTCTAGACTTCCGCCACCGCCTACGCTGTCTTCATCTACGGTGTCTTCGTCTATACGGGCACCATCATCGACGCCGCTGTCTTCGTCTATGACGCCGCCATCTTCTATTCAGCCGTCGTCGTCTATACCGCTGTCTTCGTCTATGCCGCAGCCATCGTTTATGCAGCCGCCATCTTCTATGCCGCTGTCTTCGTCAATGCCGCAGCCATGGTTTATGCCGCCGCCATCTTTTATGCCACTGTCTTCGTCTATGACGCCGCCTTCGTCCATGTCGCCGCCATCGTCTATGCCGCTGACATCGTCCATAACGCGGTCTTCATCTATGTCGCCGCTGGTCTCTTCTATGCAGACGACATCGTTTATTCCGTAGCCATCGTATATGCCGATGTTTTCGTCTTTTGAAACTCCATTGTCTATGTCTCGGTATACCTCTATAACGCCGTCAACATCTGTACCATCGTCCATGTCGTTATATGGATCAGCATTATCTAGGTTACCAAATACATCTCTAATGCAGACATCGACTGGATTATCGTCAGTTCTGCCAATGTCGTACATACCACATTCATCGTATATGTCATTGCAATGAGTTATACCGCCGTCATCGTCCGTGCTTTCGTCATCGCATATATCATCAGCTGTACAGCCGCCATCATCTACAATACCACATCTTGTGTCATCGCCAGAGTTCTTACCATACAATCATATACAATGCCATTCATCAACCTGTGACTATTAGTTCATCAGTAGCTGGATCACACTATACGGCCGCTGAATACACATCGAAATTGTATCCACTAGCCCAGTTTGATGGAAACCCTGAGGATTAGTCATTATTTTTGGCAAATTACATCGATACAACTAAATATGCAGCAAATGTTCAACCATTTCCGACTGTTGTATCATTTTGTGATTGGATCACTAGTCTTGCCAGAGTTTTAACTTTAATGCCAACTTACGATGCACAACCTCGTAATTTTTCCAAGGATCGATTACTTGCATCGGGAATAAAGCAAAAAGGATTTTACATAATGAAGTGTCAACCGGACAGACACTTGTGTTCAATGTAGTGAAAACCATATCTTAACCGACTGCCACCCGTTTTAAACTCTTTCAATCAATGATAAATGGGACCATTTAACAACTTGTCGTCGACGAAAGGCATGTGGAGTTGATGGATGTATTCGCATGCATCACCCTTTGTTGCATCAAAATGGATTGCTGCCACCAACTTCATCATCGCCACCTCACCAAACAGAACATCTACTGAATTGCCGTCAAAAGCATACGTCCAGTCGTGCCCACATGAATCGATAAGCGGTCTCGCAAAGCATAATTTCCCATTTACTTAGATTTGGATTACTGCTGTTGGAAGAACCGTGGAAAAATGTTGGTTTAAAATGGAGGAAACCGTTGGTGGCTTGGCTGGCATTGCGCGTTGTTGTCTCGGTTGTTGACTGTTGGCATCACTGCTTGAGGATTGAAAACTGGATGGCTGACGATTTACACGATCGCCCATGTGAAGAAGAGTGTGTTGTTTTTCATGGTAATAATGGCACCCAGACTTTGAGCGACGGGATCCTCTAGAGTGTTTCATGGCTAAGCAATTGAAGCAATGTTTATTTAGAAGAACTACACGCATCCTCTTATCCATGCTCATTGCTAAGAATTTCGGACAGAAGCGGGGAGCATGACGTCGCTCACATAAAACACATCGGAAATGAGTAGAGTATTGATGCTTGTTTTGGAAATATTTTTTGGAAATATATGTATAAAAAATAAGAAATGTGTTACGAAGAAATCAGGGAACTGAATTTATTAATTGGAAGGGAGTATAGCAAGTGTGACAATAGGGCGAGTTATAACACCGCATTCGGTCAATATGTCGGCTACTCGAACACGTTTGTCATTACCAAAATATACCTTTGTTACGCGCCCAAGTCGTCAGTCGTTTGGCGGAAGATTTTCATCTTTTATGACAACCATAGTATTAATTTCGACATTGACCTCGGGCCGTTACCATTTATTTCGCTTATGCAGTTCTTTTAGATACTCATGTTTCCATCGGGAGCAAAAGTTTTGATGGAGAGCTTTGAGTCGCTGCCACCGATTAATTGTGGATACAGCTTGCTCATTGCTTTGAGGTTCTAGGAGAACTAAAGTTGGAGAATCGATCAGGAAATAACCCGGTGTCAATGACGAAATGTCTGAAGAATCTTCAGATGCAGGAGTGATAGAACGAGAATTTAAGCATGATTTTATTTTGGCTAGCAATGTGGAGAATTCTTTAAATGTATATTTGGAAGGACCCGCTATTTTGCGGAAATGAGACTTATAACTTTTAACACCTGCCGCCCATAAACCACCCATGTGAGGCGCACCTGGGGGTATAAAATGCCAGGAAAGATTCTGGTGACTATATTGAGATACGAAGGACGTACGAGAGGCATGTATGAAGCCTGTTTTGCATGTTCACCTCTAATATTGATTGAAACCTTTCTAGACATTTCCGCTGAAGTTTCCTTGCTGTACCACTGTAATGTAAGTGGTTGCATTTGGTCTTTTAGTCCTAACGTGTTTGCAATGTCTTATTGTAGCAACGAGACTGAACATCCATCGTCCAACATAGCATATACAGTAATACTACCCAATGGTCCTGAAAGAATTATCGGCACGATCTTGAAAAGTTGACTGGACGTATGCTTTTGACGGCAATTCAGTAGATGTTCTGTTTGGTGAGGTGGCGATGATGAAGTTGGTGGCAGCAATCCATTTTGATGCAACAAAGGGTGATGCATGCGAATACATCCATCAACTCCACATGCCTTTCGTCGACGACAAGTTGTTAAATTGTAACATTTTTGCAAACACCCGAAACAAATACGATGGCGCTTAACTTGGTCCCATTTATCATTGATTGAAAGACTAGTGATCCAATCACAAAATGATACAACAGTCGGAAATGGTTGAACATTTGCTGCATATTTAGTTGTATCGATGTAATTAGCCAAAAATAATGACTAATCCTCAGGGTTTCCATCAAACTGGGCTAGTGGATACAATTTCGATGTGTATTCAGCGGCCGTATAGTGTGATCCAGCTGCTGATGAACTAATAGTCACAGGTTGATGAATGGCATTGTATATGATTGTATGGTAAGAACTCTGGCGATGACACAAGATGTGGTATTGTAGATGATGGCGGCTGTACAGCTGATGATATATGCGATGACGAAAGCACGGACGATGACGGCGGTATAACTCATTGCAATGACATATACGATGAATGTGGTATGTACGACATTGGCAGAACTGACGATAATCCAGTCGATGTCTGCATTAGAGATGTATTTGGTAACCTAGATACTGCTGATTCATATAACGACATGGACGATGGTACAGATGTTGACGGCGTTATAGAGGTATACCGAGACATAGACAATGGAGTTTCAAAAGACGAACACAGCGGCATAGAAGATGGCTGCGGAATAAACGATGTCGCCTGCATAGAAGAGGCCAGCTGCGACATAGATGAAGACCGCGTTATGGACGATGTCAGCGGCATAGACGATGGCGGCGACATGGACGAAGGCGGCGACATAGACAAAGACAGCGGCATAGAAGATGGCGGCTGCATAAACGATGGCTGCGGCATAGACGAAGACAGCGGCATAGACGACGGCGGCGGAATAGAAGATGGCGGCGTCATAGACGAAGACAGCGGCGTCGACGATGGTGCCCGTACAGACGAAGACACCGTAGATGAAGACAGCGTAGGCGGTGGCGGAAGTCTAGAAGAAAATAGTCGCAAAGATGTAGACTCAGATAAAGATGATAAGGGCGACATAGTAGACGACGGAGGCGGCATAGAGAATGGCGCAGGCATGGACAAATGCGGTACAGCAGTTGATGGTAAATCTAGTGACGTCTGCAGTTGTGACGTATCAGATGACGCCATCTCCTTTTTGTTTAATTGTTGATGAATTACTTGCATCTCTTGCTGAAGACTGGAAATTATTGAAAAAAGCAAAGACAATGATAGACTTGAATTTTCAGTGATTTCATTAGTAGGATCGACGTTTGAAACAATAAGTTCTGTTTGACGGCTTGTGGTTTCATTGTGGTTCAATGTTACACATACGTCGTCAACGAATACTTCTGAGCAACTGAACTGAAATTTTGAAAATTTGACATGAAAAAAAAAATAAAACATGCGACTCCCTACAGCTACTCCTTATCAAATTTAAATTTATAAAATTGTTTGGACGCAGCTGATATATATATATATATATAGATATATATATATATATATATATATATATATATATATATATATATATATATATATATATATATACTAGCTGGACCCGTTCACAGCTTCGCCCGTGCTAAGTTTTAGTAATTGTAATACTATATCGTTTATAAAGATACATTTACGCCCCTTTTTCCCTTTTTAGTGCATGCCTACGTCGTTTTTTTCCCGCCCACATTGATCATAGTACCATGCCCCTTTTTCCAATCTCGATCACATTCCACATTGCTATTAACATTTTTTAAAATTATCCTTTCTTTCGATTTGTACAACTCTGCTCTTAGAAAGTTAAATGGGAGGTGTCACGCCCCATTGTCTAATTTCGTCCAAATTCTACGTAGGGCTCTCCACTCCCAAAAAATCCATCCTTTTTTTGTTATAAACCACCAAATCGAAATTAATTATTTGTACCACTGCTGGATGAAATTTCTGGTAAAGATGGTAATGAAATGATTCATATATTATATTAGCCAACATACATATTGCCCATTTAAAACCTTTATGTAGATCCAAATAATTTAATGATGTAGTCGCCGAAACCGTGAATTTAATTCAAGTCAATTCTATGCCAATTTTTAAAGCGGTAGATATTTATTGAATCTAATAGGTCCTGAAGAGTTGTCGAAAAAGAATCAGGCAAATCCGCCGGTTCGGTCTCCCGTGATGCTCTGGCACACACAGGACATATATATATATATATATATATATATATATATATATATATATATATATATATATATATATATATATATTTATATTTAACATGCCATATAAGAATTAAATTAGTACTCTTCGTTAAAAACTTATTATTTTATTAAAAAAATCAATATTCTTGTAGGTACATTATTTTCCAATATTTAAAAATGAGAATTTGTTATGTTTTTATATAGGGTCTTAATTTATTTTCTTAACTGTCATTTTTAATATTATACATGGCGTTGCACAAATTACATAACAATAATTTTTAAATTTTTTTTCATCAAGTAATATTGTTTTTTATTCACTAAATTGGGCTATATTTCGCCGGCATATATAAAAAATATGTGTTAGCGCATTTTTTTGTATGTCTAACACAAAAAAGACATTTAGATTATTGGTTTTAGTTCGACTATTAAAAATAAAAGGAAAGAGAAATAATTAAAACTTAGTAATCTCAAAAACCGGAACCTTTTTAACAATATCATTTCGGAATCAGTATCAAATAAAAGAGCAATCAGAATAAAACAAGATTCAAAAATTTTGACTTTTATTAAAAACAATATCGAAAAGTTTTTAACCAAGATTCTTGCTTTACGCAAATTGGGATTGGAATCATTTTAATTTTTTTTTTAGTAAGTAAAACTTGGTAAGAGGCATTCCACATCAAAACTACCAGAATTCAAGACTCAACTTCTCCAGAGATATAATGGTCCAAAGTTTCAAAAAAGGTATCAATAATCACTTTTGTGGTTGTATAAAAAAACTCTTGACCGTAGAATGCTGCAAACATCGTTTTAAACCAACTTCGTCATAACTTCTAAATCCGATCATCTAATCAATGGTCATTGTCCTAGCAATTAAATTAATTGTTCATATAAAGAAAACCTTTTCAAATTTATTCAAATATCAAATTTATATACGGTATTTTAAAAAACAAAGTAAAAATATAAAAAATCTAAAAAAAAAAAATGTTATAAAATAAAAGTGGGTGAACCACTTAAATAAATTATTAAATTTAAGACTAAAATTTCCACTATGAAAAATCGAGAAATAATGTAAAAGGACGGATCAAGACCATTTTTGTAAAATATTTTATGAATTTTAACCAAGGATTGAAACCGTAACCGAAACCGATATCCGTTTAAAACCGTTTCATTTTTAAAACCGAAACCGTAACCGAAACCGTTATATAAAAATCAGAAATAAACCGATATCAAAAACCGAAATAAACGGTTTCGGTTTTATACCGGTTTAAAACAGTTTTTAAAAAAGTATAAAAAGGAACAGAAAAAAATATTTTATTTTATATAGAAGATCTTACAGACAAGTCATGTTTTAATGTCTTTTAATATAATTTGGAGTTACTGAAATAAAAATTACTTGTCGTACAAAACTATTCACTTTTTTTTGAGAGACAATATTTCCAAAACAACGGCATTTGGTATAAAATTTGTTTTTTTTTTTTTTCATTAATTTGTGTAGCGGCAGAACAAGAGCAAGTGCAAGACTAAAGGCTAAATCAGAATGTGGCGTTCGGTCGGTCGTGCTTTGATAGACTTTTGCTTGCTTTGTACAAACTTTACGATATTTAATTGTCACAACGCGCCAGCTTAACTTTTTAAAACGGAATGTCGCTTCATGCGTTGTGTAGGCATAGCACGGGATATGTATGATCAACCGTTATTTTTTTCATTATACCATACACCTATGAGGTACAGGGTATATTAAGTTTGTGCAGATATTGTAACTCCCCTTAGGAGGCGTGTCCGGTATGGAAAAGTATATATATTCTTGATCAGTATCACTACCCGAGTCCGTTTAGCCATGTCCGTCTGTCAGTCCGTCTTGCTGTCTTGCTGTCCGAATACAGAATAACTTGAGAAATACTGATCAGAATGCGATGAAATTTCGTCTCAATATATTTTAGCCAAAAGTAGGAACTGAGTTTGAAAATGAGCCAAATTGGTCAACGGACACGCCCACCTCCCATACAAGTCACTTTTATATAACTCTTTCGGAACTAATAACTCGAAAAGTATTCAATGTATAGTTATAAAATTTAAAACGTATTATTAGAATTCACCTAAAAATATGTGGTCCAAAAATGGGCGTGATCCGCCCACTTTTTTTTTCATTATTTCCCGGGTTTTAATAGTGGAAATTTGATCCGTAAATTATTAAAATCAAATCTATGAAATATTAGCCTTTCAAAATTTTAAATATAGGCGTGGTCCGCCCAATTACATTTTTCAAATTTTTTTTAGTTTTTTATACTTTATATAATTTTTTTAATTTATGGGGATATAAGACGTAAATTTCTGATATATGAATAATATTCTGAGGGTTAATATCCCCACCAAAGGTGTAGGGTATTCCATAGTCGGGCCCGACCGACTATAAAAATCCGCCCCATGTGACCGAACTTACCCATGTGACCTAACTTTCCCAACTCGTTTTATAATGGTTTTTTACCAATGGAAGTTCGTAAACGTTGACCATTAGCAACATTTTATTATTTTCTGATGATCCTTCAATAATCGCGGTGGTCACATTGAATTTGGTGTTCCGTCAAAAAAAACTCGATGTCAGAACATAAACAATGGGTTCCATGAATTCTACAGATTATTAAAGTGAATAAAAGCCTGTCTTAAAGGAAGAAGTGGTAGGAAGGATTGCCAATGCGTTGAAGACTCATCAAGTTGAAGACATATTAGAGCACTTAACACAGATTTTAATATGGGCGGAGCTTGTATTCTATTCAAGAGCCATTGCGATTTCCTGTGATTTATCCTCTCTAGCTGCTATAGCGAGACTCAACAGATCAGGCACTCTAACAAAACGCGTTAACACTACTGCGAACATCCAACGATCATTCTTGTGCCAAATATAATTTCAAATTGATGTTTTTCTTCAGAACTTTTGAATTTAACAAAAAACGAGCTAGTAATTAATTTTATTTAAATTTGTCAATAAAACATAAACAAATAATTTTATTTGTCAAACGCTCGACTGACTAGAAAGTAGCTCTACTCTGGCGTTGACTACGGCGTTACGATATTTTTTCAATTTTTACGATATAACGCTTGAGGTCGCATTTTGTTTTGTTTCATATGAATGCCTTGTTTTTATTTCATATGTCAAAGCACGACCGACCGAACGCCGCATTGTGATTTAGGTTTAATACTGCAAGAAAAGCGTTTTTTATCATTATAATGTATTTATTATGTTTTTAAGGTAATAATGAAATTCAAAAGAATTCATGATATTACTAAATATTGAACAACAAGTAACAATGGAAAGCGTGCAACATATTTATGAAGATCCGTGGTTTTATTTTGGTTTTTCAAGGCTAATTAATATAAGCATCTTACTTTTAGTACAAATATAACACGCACAGCTCAAAATGGCGAGAGAGCTCGGCCTAAGTTCTTATAGGACTGTAGTGCCAAACTATTATTATTATTATTATTATCTTAAAAATAAGGTCTATGAAGCTCTTTTGTAGCGGTAAATAGCTTCAAAAAGATAAAATAGACAAAACAATGATTTTTCTCTTTTCTTCGCTACGCTAGTTCGTACATCGATTGTGCGTATGCACTGTGCTATGCACATTTTTAATTTACTTTTATACATAGTTTTTTTGTTAATTGTAAAATCATGAAGTTTTTCTTAAGTTAAATTCTATGTGCATTATTTCATTTAACTTATAAAACCAAAAAAAAAAAATAATATATGAACATTTTCACAGTGTACCACATTTAGCTGATATTGCTTTTTGTGTTTTTGTTTTTTTTTTCACAAATCTGCTGATTCGTTTGAAAGTGCAACAACAACAAAAATGCGAATCCAAGCCTTTGATAGAATTTTTGGCGGGTTTTTACCACAAAGAAAACTCGTTGTTGTTGCCAACTAGATAGCTGTACTAGATACATACATGTAATGATACAGGATAACAACGAAGAATTGTCGTTGTGAAAGTGTTTGTATGCGCATCGTAATTCGTTCCCAATACATATATGCTTGGAAATACGCATATGGTACGCTTACTCATGTAAATATTTCATTGAATATAAGCGTACGATTTTCTTTGGAAAACGGCTCTTAAATATAGCAATATTCAAGATATAGGAGCTTCACAAGTACATGTGTAAGTACATTCTGTATAAATAAACATTTCATAAATGTTTTTAAAACATGTTTTTTATGTTTTGAATTTTCATAAATTGCACATGATTTACAGGTTTATTTCAAAATTAAATATACGGGTTTTGTATATGGTTTTATATATTATATTAAGAATGTATTATCCGTGTATTTTTGTGCAAGCTGTAAGGGTTTTATTGATGTTTATATACACTTATTTAAAAACGTATATTAACTGTTTTAAATAACCATAGATGGGTTTTTAAAATATGTTTTTATAAATGTGTTTTAAAACTTGTTGTAAGATGAAAAAAACTATATAAAAAAAGAAATATATATTGGTTAGATTTCATACATAGCAACATCAGATGAAAGCACCATGACATTCACTATATCGTCGGGCATAATATGCGCATTTCGCCGATGCGAAGCACCAGCATCGGATGACATACTGCGGTCAAAATCAAGTAAACGCCCAAAACCAACAGCTCCGAAACTATCAGCACTATGTAATTTTCATTACTTTTAAAGTTAATACTAATTGGTGCCCTGCACAATTATATGCACAACTTATCACAAAAATAATTTGATTGAAAATAATATATTTTCAATTTGATTTAAAAAAAAAACGTTTATGTAATTTTTTTAAAATAATATCACCATGCCTAGTACAAAATTTACAAAACACATTTTAAAACTTATAAACGCACGTATATTCCAAATCCAATAAAAATGCGTTGAAAAGTATTTGGAAGAAAGTGTATTTCTAAATCATATTCTAAATTGAAATCGATTTTTATAAGAATACTTATTAAACAAGAATTAAGTCAGTATATTCCAAGTACTCTCAAAATGCTTTGAAAAGTATTTGGAAGTACGTATATTTCAAAATGTTGTCGAAATGTATTTATTAGTAAGTTAATTTCCAAACATTTTTACTATTCGCTTATAAAAATGTTTATTGGGTTATTGTTGACGAAAACAGAAATATGCCTATACGAAATATTCCTTATATTTATTATGAATATATATGTTCATTTTATTATGGCCTTGAGATTTTGAATTGTCTTTGAATTGTTTAAAATTATAAACATCTTAGTAACTACTTAAGAAAATTATTAAGTGACAATAGACACAGGTGCAGTTGCTGGGCGTCAACTTCGTACATTTTAAGTATACAGTTCGCAGATATTGCAGTTCACTGAATTGTGGAAATTTACTTTCTTTGGATGGATATTGTACAAAATTCTTCTTATTCTTAAAAGTTTAAGAATATTTACCGATGTATTCTTGTTGATCTAGTTTAAGGTTCGCTTCTCGGCTCTCTTCTGCAATTCAGATCATATCTGAGGTGAAGTCAAAATGTTGCTTTTTAATGGTTTGTGGTAACGATTGAAGTTTTTTTATTGGCGAAATCAATTAAATAATTCATATAACACAATAGTTGCAGTAACATTATGTTTGTTGCTTAAATTACGTTTCCCACTTTATCCCAGAAAATGATTCTTACTTTACCCCAATATCACAATTTGAAATAAATTAGCACCATATAAACAATGTTAGATTCTTTCCAAACCAGTTTTTATTTCAAAAGATATACAATATTCGATTATTTTAAACCAGAGATCGGAAATGCCCGTATGCGTGCGCCCGCACGCATACTTCATCCAATGACGCGCAAATTTGTTTTACGCAGACATTGCACTCGGGCATCACATTTTTTTTACAACACTGCTCGTCGCAACGAGTAATGCTTTTCACTATTCTCGGTACCTGCCTCGTGCGGGCTACGAAAATTAAGAAACCGAGCTGCTGCCAAGCGCCGAAAATTAAAACTACAGTCCGCATAGACGTGGAATGAAACAATAAAGAAGCATATCGCGCAAGTCCTATGGTATTTATTTCGCGGGGCAACTCCGCGGCAACTGCGAAAACAGGCTGCCCCGGGCACCACGCGAATTTTCACAGCAAGAGTTCGGCACTGATATTATAAACTGCGCAATGTTTAAATAATTTTTATATTAAAAAATTGAGTATACAGAAAAGTTCAGAAATATTCAAATAAACTTTTAATCGCTGTTTTAATTTTGTTTATAAAAATTGTATCATTAAATTTTTCGTTGAACAGAAAAATAAATTTAACAAGAAATCTTAATCAACAGTTTTATTCAAATACAGAAATTATTACGAGTAAAAATCTTTTTTAAAAACTCTGTGTTTAAAATACAGCACACTTCCCCTATGTATAAAATTTAATTGTCATTCAAATCTTAATTATCAAATCACAAATTATCAAATTTAGTTTTTTTGTTATTCTGCAACAAAATTATATTAATTATTATTATTGATTATTATTAAAAGTAACGCAATACAATGTATTTAAATTTGATTTATATACTTTTATAATAAAAAAAAAATTCCATACAAAAAAATGTTGTTGTCCGAAGTTGTCCGATAAAATTAAAAAAATTGACTAAAACATTTCAGATACCCAAATTCAACCAAAATCCAATTATTTGGTCGATTTTATTTTGGAATGACTCAGGAAAAAAAATTTATTATATAAAGGAGGTTTTTTTATCGCTCACAATTTGGTTATTTCTGTTTAAATTTCAATAATTTTGAAAAGGTCATTTAATTTACTTTAAATAACAATAAAAACAAGTAAATTATGTTACAAGATGTTTTTTTACGATTTTTCAACAAAACATTGTGTAATTTCTGTATCCCCGGTTTTAATTAACCGATTTCATTACATATGTTGGTTCTTCAACAAATTATACAGTCTGGAAATATTTTACGTAGATACATAAGTAAGTCAAGAGAATTTGCACAAAGAAGTGGTAATAAAAATTCTGTAAATGAGGATATACATTATTTTTCGAAGCCTATCATGTATATTAATGGTGTCGCATCGAATAATCAATAATTTTTGTTGCAGAATAACAAAAAAAAAACTAAATTTGATAATTTGTTATTTATTTTGTTTCTCATTTAAATGTTTTGAATAACAAATAAATTTTATTTATATGGAAAGTATGCTGCATTTTAAACACAGCGTTTTTATTTAAAATAGATTTTTACTCGTAATAATTTCTGTATTTGAATAAAAATGTTGATTAAGATTGCATGTTAAATTTATTTTTCTGTTCAACGAACCATTTAATGCTACAATTTTTATAAACAAAATTAAAACAGCGATTAAAAGTGTATTTGAATATTTCTGAACTTTTCTGTATAATCAATTTTTTAATACAAAAATTATTAAAACATTGCGCAGTCTATAATATCAGTGCCGAACTCTTGCGCCTCATAAGCATGTCATACAACAACAAAACGAACTGGCTGTGAAAATTCGCGTGCTGCCCGGGGCAGCCTGTTTTCGCAGTTGCACGGAGTAGCCCCGCGAAATAAATACCATAGGACTTGCGCGATATGCTTCTTTATTTTCTCATTCCACGTCTGTGCGGACTGCAGTTTTAATTTTCGGCGCTTGGCAGCAGCTCGGTTTCTTAATTTTCGTAGCCCGCACGAGGCAGGTACCGAGAATAGTGAAAAGCATTACTCGTTGCGACGGGCTGTGTTGTAAAAGAAATGTGATGTTCGAGTGCAGTGTCTACGTAAACAAATTTACTTCGCATTGGAAGAAGGGCACGGGCGTGCAAATCCGAACTCTGTTTTAAACACCACCAGCACTCTTAAACATTTTTTTTCACTTGGTTCGATATGCAGAAAAAATATATTAATTTGATTATAACTATGGATGAAAAATTTGATGCCATATTGAGAAGCACTTGACAATTGTTTTTATTTTTTAAATGCAAAAACATGGTCAAAAATTGCAATTGCCGACATTAATTTCCTCATGTTCCACTTTACCCTAGGTTTTTTGTTGAAGACATTGAAAAATATGAAATATTTTATACAAAAACCGAAACCGTAACATGGAACCGGTATGCCGAAACCGTTTCGTTATAAAAACTTTAAACCGAAACGCGGAAAAAACCGAAATC
Organism: Dryomyza anilis; assembly: GCA_951804985.1. Classification (NCBI taxonomy): domain Eukaryota; kingdom Metazoa; phylum Arthropoda; class Insecta; order Diptera; family Dryomyzidae; genus Dryomyza; species Dryomyza anilis. The sequence goes on along the minus strand of OX638135.1, from coordinate 24,705,439 downwards.
GAATCCGTTATTCGTTTAGGTTTCAATCCTTGATTTAAAAAATTCGTTTTAAATTTTATAACTATATATTCAATTCTTTTAGAGTTATTTGTTCATAAAAAGTTATGTAAAAGACATTGTTTGGAAGATGGGCGTGTCCGTTGATCGATTTGGCTCCTACTTTAGGCTAAAACGTATTGAAACGAAATTTGATCGTATTCTGACCAGTATTTTTCAAGTTTTGTGTATTCGGACAGCAAACCAGACAGTCAGACGGACATGGCTAAACGGACACGGATGCTGATCAAGAATATATATACTTTTCCATACCGGAAACGCTTTTTAAGGGACGTTACAATATATGCACAAACATAATATACCGTGTCCTTATACATAGGTACGATGTTAAAAATGACGAATGCTGAGTTGTATTTACAATAAATCGTATATTTTAAGAAATTTCAATTTACGAAAAGATATTTCGTTCGGCGTATCAAACGGCGTACCAAACTGAACATACCCTTTCACTCTTAGTGTAGGATATAATAATCAGATAAAAAATACAGAAACAGTGATTATTTTAACAGGCATTCTTCGTTTTTTATTTTCATCAGCCTGAAACACTTTAAACTCAAAAGTTCGATTTCCATCTCAAATTTATTCTGAATATGTTTTTGACATCCCTTGCGATTATTTTAAGATGAATAAAAAATATTGTATACTTTTTAAAATATAGCGATATTAATGCAGTTTTTACTATTTTTTTTTAAGTAATTAATAATTAATTTTAATAATTTAATTTCATCTTAAAATAATCACAAGGGATGTTAAAAACATATTCTAAAAAAAATTGAGATGGGCATCTACTTTTGAAATTAATTTGTTTCGGGCGAGGCTTAACTAATGAAAATAAAAAACTAGGGATGTCTGTTTAAATAATCACTGCTTCTGTATTTTGTATCCGATTTATAGTTTGTTGAAAAGCTAATAAAATTTTTCAACAGATGACATTCCCACATTTTTAGTTTATTGCGTTTGAGGGACGTCATTTCAATTCAATTTTGAAATTGTTGATTTATGTACGAAAATGCCGACTTTGAGGTCCCGGCGGGTCCATTTCCCATATTCGAATTTCGCTGAAAATTCTCCACATCGATTCAATAGAGCATTTCTAGGGGGTGACCTTTAAAATCAAACTCGATGATTTTTTTCATACAAAGTCATTGTCAATCTAATGTACACCACTGACACTTGCACGATCTTGAATACTAGCAGAACTAAGATGAAAAGAAATGTGTATTAAAAAATTATTTGAAATTGATCTGCATTCTTTTTAGGTGCTTTTTTTTTGTCAAAATTTTAGTGAACGGAGCCAAAAAGCTACCTCTAATTTGACACAATATTCGTGCTGTTGAGTTTTATGAAATACAAATTATTTCTTTACGTCGGCGCAAATCGTGTGACGTCAGACATTTGCGCTTTACAAAATACAAAAAGTCATCACACGAGCGTGCTTGACTACTTTCGTCAATTATCGAGATAACTGGCTTTTATTTTGATTGTAGGTATCTCTAATATAACGGTAAACAATTTAAAGCATGTCCAATTTAAAGCGTGGCACCACGGGCCGCATTGACAACTGAAAAGATGAGGCGGGCCACATTTGAGTACCATACAAAAAAATTCGCTCGTTTTTACATTTAGTTCTTCGGTTGTAAATTAAAATATAATGTAAAAGATCCTCGGGCGAAATTTTTTTTGCAAAAAATGTTGCGATTTTTGTATGTTTGAAATATTTCGAAAAAATGTTCGAACTTCTTTGAACCTGCCAAAAATTTTGTCTGGGGTATTTACAGTGCAGTATATTTCAAACACTACAGACAATTTAAAAAAACAGATCTAACAATCATCTAAAATTGTTGCAACTTTTTATGTCGGCAAAATCGTACCCATTAGATCTTGTACCAATATCGAAGGCCAAATCGTACTAAAACTGCAAAAATAGTTTAAAGCGACATATCGCCGTTTTTTTTTTTTTTTTTTGAAACGATAATAAAAACGATTCTGGATTAATATTGCATATAATTTTTCAAATATATAGAGATTTAAAATTTTATTCTACGAAAATTACTAAAATTAAAAAATTAATCGAATGTTTCTTATCCAAGTTAGTTCGAGAATACTTCGAGGCATAAATCACATGGCAGACTTGTTACCAAATTATTTAGGTTTTTGGTACGAACAATACTTAAACATATTGCAAAAGTTTGTTTTTAAAATATCGTATATAAATTTGATATTTATGTACATATGAACAATTAATTTAAATTGAATGAACAATCCATTAATTAGATGTTCGGATTTAGGAGTTATGACGAAGTTTGTTTTATTATCCTTAAAATGAGGTTTGCAGTATTCTACGGTCAAGAGTTTTTTTCTACAATTTTCTGCAATGTAATTATTGATTAATTTTTTGAAACTTTGGACCACTCTGAGGAAGGTGAGTCTTGAACTCTTATATATTTGGTGTGGAATGTCTCTAATACAAAAAGTTTTACTTACTAAAAAAATGTTTAAATGATTCCAATTCCAGTTGATAATGCAAGACTCTTGTCTGCAATATTTTTGTTTTCGTGTTCTATTCTGATTACGCCTTTATTTGAAACTAGAGCTGATTCCAAAAATGGTTTAGTTAAGTAGAGGCCAGTTTTAATTAAAAATTGTATATTAAAGTTTTAATTATTTTTCTCTTCTTTTTATTTTTAATAGTCGAACCAAAAACAATAATGTAATTTTCTTTTCGGTTTTAGACGTACAAAACTATGAGCTACCATATATTTTTTATAAATTCCGGTGAAATATAGCCAAGGGAAATTCAAAACTTTACAATAAATTTAAAATTTTATGATATAAAACAATATTACTTGATAAAAAAAGGTAAGTATTATTGTTATGCAATTTGTGCAACGCCATTATAATATTTAAAATAACGATTTGGAAAATAAATTAAGACTATATAATAAAAACTTATCAAATTCTCATTATTAAATTTTGGAAAATAATGTACATACAAAAATATGGATTTCTTTTAATAAATTAATAAGTTTTTAACACAGATTAGTGATTTAATTTCTTATGTGGCATGTTAAATTGAATACATGCAATTGAAAATGCACAACAATATATAATAATAATTTTAACGCCTGAAAATAAAATATTTTTAAAAATTTTCAATTCTTAAAAATATTTATTTTTTATGTTATTTAAAAGTCTTCGCGGGCAGCAGATTAAAGGTTGGCTGGCCGCGTGTTTGACATGCCTGATTTAAAGCATTAAATATGCCAAAATGCCCAAAGCGAAAGAGGCTCTTTCTCGTTTTTATGACAGAGTTTTAACAAAATATCCGAATGTTTTTCGATACAAAACGATACAAAAGTATCAGCAAAACAAATGTTTCTAATAAAACAGCATATTCATACTTCCAAACACTTGGCGAGCGTGAAGCAAAAAAAAAACAAAAAAACTGCCTATTGACTTTATTAAAGGATACTGATCGAAGTACAAGTGAATTCACAATGAATTTTGCGAAGGCTTTTCTAATAGCATACATAGCGTTTCATAAAATTTCGCTTCCAAGTATTAAAAAATTCTTGGAGAAATACACAAAAAATGCTATTCCATCAGAAACCACTTTACGTTCAAAATGCCTGCCAACATTGTTTAACGAGTGCATCGATAAAATGAAACATTTAGCTGCAGGCAACTACATCTGGATTTCATTAGGCGAGACAACAGATTGCGAGCAGCGACTTGTTGCTAATTTGATTTTTGGAGTTTTGGGTATAAAGCAAGTACAATGTCGCAGTTACCTGTTTGCATCCCAAGTTTTGGAAGCGACCACAATTGCATCTTTTTTTGACCATTCAGGTAATGAATTATGTAAGTAAACATTCTGTAAATATATGTACGAAAATTAGATGGTTGCATTTTTAGGCATTGACAAAAATAAAGTTCTACTAGTTTTGAGCGATGCTGCTCCACACATGGTTTGCGCAATGAATGCATTGAATGGGCTACAAAAGTTGAAATTTTTTTCAAGTCAAATGATTCAATCCCAAAAATAAAAAAATCATTTGACAAATCATTAGGTTGCTGCATAAACGACTGAAACGCAAATGATTTTGCAATCACTTTGCTCAAATCATTTTTCTCACTCAAGATTGGAAGCAAAACACACTCAAATCATTTTTTACACTCAAGATTGGAAGTAAAACACATTTAAATCTTTAGTGATTTGAGATTTTTCGATTCATTTTTTTAAATCTTTGTGATTTAAAACAAAAATAACTCGTAGTTTTTAACAATATAAACAATATGTATTGAAAAGAAGTAGTAAGCTTGTTCAAATGTAACTCGCGTTAGAACCAATGATCGACAGCATCGACTTATGAGTAGAGCACAGTGGGCAGCGAGTACCTAGTGTTGGCGAAAATCGCAAAACCATAATTTTTTTTTGTTATACAGCCATCTACATCTTCATCTGTATTCTTTACTACGTTTTAGAAATTTTTAATATTTTAGAAAAAAAAAACACTAGTAAATTTTTTTTTTTGAAATTAATTTCATTTACAGAGATGAAAACAAAAATGTTTCGGGCACGTTCCGGCAAAACTGATTATATTGTTATTTAGTTCACAATTTCAACAAATTTTTTTTTGTACCACACCCACTTGTCCAATCAAGATGAAATTTTGTCAAGTGCATTATATTAATGAAAAACATTCTTATATTCTTCCTGAAGTTCGCAACATATATGAATTTATTCATTTCAGTTGTATGGGAGGTACCACACCCATTAAATTCTTGAATACTTATTTAAATATTTTTATTTCGAATATCATTTGCATATTTGTTAGAAAAATATTTAATACTAATTATTTTTCTCCTGGATAAAATTTGAATCTATAGCGATGAAAAAATTAACAGCTATATTCTAAAAACAAAATAATTTCATATTTCTAATTTAATTTACATAAGTTTTGGTGAAACACTGTATGTGCAATAGAAGGGAATGTCCCAACAAATAAAAAATGTATGCCACAAAATATATGATTAATAATTTCCAAAAAAATATTTTGAGTGATAATTTTTTTTTTACTTTTTAAACCAATACACTTTTTAAACCAATACCAACCAAACCAATAATAATCCAATAATTAAATGAACGTGAACATAAAAAATATTTACTAAATGTTTATCTTTTATTTATTGAAAACATTACAATACTGTTTACAGATAACTTATCCAATAATAAATACAAATATAAATATAATTAAACTATCAAGAAAATACGATGTTCCACTGTGTGCAGTATATTTCACATGTGCGCATTCAACCCCTATAGAAAATAAAAATTTAACATTGATATCGAGTATAAGTGTATAAATATTTTTTTATCTAAAATTAAAGCACAAAATAAATATCCGATAAAAAAACGTATAATATTCTACGATATATTATATTAAAATTCGTCTTATACGTGAACGACGTAATTGATACATCAAACGAGTTGGGAAAGTTAGGTCACATGGGTAAGTTGGTCACATGGGGCGGATTTTTATAGAAGGTCGGGCCCGACTATGGAATACCCTACACCTTTGGTGGGAATGCTTACCCTCAGAAAATTATTCATATATCAGAAATTTAAGTCTTATATCCCCATAAATTAAAAATTTATATAAAGTATAAAAAAACTTAAAAAAAAAATTGAAAAATATAATTGGGCGGACCACGCCTATATTTAAAATTTTGAAAGGCTAATATTTCATAGATTTGATTTTAATAATTTACGGATCAATTTTCGACTATGAAAACCCGGGAAATAATGAAAAAAAAATGTGGGCGGATCACGCCCATTTTTGGACCACATATTTTTAGGTGAATTCTAACAATATGTTTTAAATTTTATAACTATACCTTGAATACTTTTCGAGTTATTAGTTCCGAAAGAGTTATATAAAAGTGACTTGTATGGGAGGTGGGCGTGTCCGTTGACCGATTTGGCTCATTTTCAAACTCAGTTTCTACTTTTGGCTAAAATATATTGAGACGAAATTTCATCGCATTCTGATCAGTATTTCTCAAGTTATTCTGTATTCGGACAGCAAGACGGACAGACAGACAGACGGACATGGCTAAACGGACTCGGGTAGTGATGCTGATCAAGAATATATATACTTTTCCATACCGGACACGCCTCCTAAGGGGCGTTACAATATATGCACAAAGTTAATATACCCTGTACCTCATAGGTGTAGGGTATAAAAATTTATACTGGGTATTTAGTACAAATTAATGGATGTTTACACTGAATAAAATCTTTTGTTACAATAAGCTTTTTAATAATGATTATAATTTATATTAAACGCCATACAATATTAACAACAAAATATATAGTTTAAAAATATATTAAGTTATTGTTATTCTATATATCTATTGATATTCTATATATCTATTGATATTCTATATATCTATTGCTATTCTATATATCTATTGATAACTCTTTAATTGATAATGCTTTTCTATACAAAACGAATTAGATCCATTCAACATTCCTTACCACAATGCATATATTGCGGTTTCTTGAAAAAGTTTGACAATCAAACATTTATCTTTTTACATCAAATATTTCATTTTTTTAGTCTATGTACGAAACGAAGCAGCATCATCCTGCTCACATGAGCAGGTTCGACTGATACGATCGACAAACTTATATTTCAGTGTTGCCACTTTCTGATTTATTCCACAAAAGCGTGCATTTTTTATCTCATTGTATTTGAATTAAAATTATTATAATCTGATAATAATCAAATAGAAAAACACATCTTGTATTTTCCAATAAATATTTTTTTTTTATATTACATGAACTTTATGTTATGATGATTTAATGTAAATTTATTTTTGAATATACATATTTAGATATTTATATATTATATTTTTTTGAATATGTAATTTTTTTATTTATAAAAATAAACGGTGTAATTTTTTGCTCATTTTTGCAGTTTTTTAAGCACCAAAAATTGTTAATATTGGAATAAATGGTCGCTGCATTGTAAATATCTCTAAATAGGCAAAATTTTCATTATTGTTTTGAAAAACTTAATATGTGTACTAAAAAACAATATAATCGGTTTTGACGGAGTGTGCCCGGAACGTTTTGTAAATGAAAAATAGATTTGTAGTACAAATCTTTATACACTCTAAGAAAAATTTACTATTATTAATGTAGTAAATTCCAATGAATGTGTTAAAAATATGTAAAACTAATACACCTCTGTAGTGTCAAATTACATTTATATGTGTGTAAAAAATACATACTTTGTGTATTTATTAAAATAATGCGTGTAAAAAAAATTATACTGACATATATAATCACTCTAAGAAATCTGATTTAGCAATATTGAATTTGCTACATTTATTTTAGTTAATTTACTAATTTTTTTAAATAAAAACACTAATTCGTCCGTAATAATAAACATCTGACGTGTTTTTCATGAAAATTATGTTTTACACATATGAACTGTTTTGAGCTGAATCTCACTTTTAAAATTGAAAATTTACAGATTCTGCAATGTTTTGCATATAAACACATTGAAGTGTGTAAAAATGACGTCTAGCAGACACTCATATATGTGTACCAATATAATTAGCTGACGCGAACGCTCTTGTCTGCGCCATTTTAGATGAGTCTACAGAAAAGAAAACTTGCATATTTTCAATAAATTGAAAATTACATCTCATTCATGTTTGCGGACATTCGTTAAACAGTTGTGAACTTTTTCATTTTGTGTACAGAATTTTTTTCACATTTGCTGAATCCGCTTCGTTGAGATGATATAAAGTTTTGTAATAATATTTAACCTTAAAAAACTACCCGTTCTGTTGTGCTTTTTTTAACACACATTATGTAAATAAATACAGGATTTTGTGTGTATTTTTACACTCATAATATTGTATTCTAACACACCAGATGTGTACTAGTTTTACATACTTTTATGTGTAAATTTTATTTGTACACATTCGTTGGAATTTACTACATTAATAAGAGGAAACTGGTTTCCTACATTTATTATAGTAAATTTTTCTTAGAGTGATATATAAAGCAAATGCATAATTATTAAATTTGTATTGAATAGTAAATTCATAAACTTTAAAGTTATGACTTTATAATGTAAAACGAAACGAAATCAAATTGATCATAAAATCATCAAAAATTCAGCTGACAGAATTTTTTACTTGTTCATTCGTCGTCCTTCGTTTTATTTAGTTAAAAAATTAAATTTCTGACGAATAGGTTTTTGTATCGTTTTTATTACGAAGTTAAAAGCACACACATTTAAAAACTGCATATAATCTTTAAGATCATCAGAATCGAATTTCTGTTACGAAATACAAATATTATTTTACTTGACTTGAAATTTTATTAGTCTTAGCCGATGTATGCCATATTCAGAAAATGGAGCAGACAAGAGCGAACGCGACAACTGCGTTACATTGTTACACGTTTTAGTGTGTGCTAAACTTCCTTTTTACATGTAAAATGTGTAAAAATCACAGTGTGTAAAAAACACTTTGTGTTTTGTTCAAAACACTGCAGAATCTGTAATTTTAAATGTGTGATTACTCTCAAAACAGCAACAACAAACCACATGCGAATAGAATAACTCAGCGAACGAAGCTCATGTCTCATTCGTAGAAATACAATAGACAAAATTTGTCAGTGTTGTTGTACAGCAAGATGAAAATATGTATCTTAAATAAATATGAATGTTGCCAAATTTCAGCACGTTGCCATATTTCAGATGTCTGTCCGATCCCACATATTTTTGTTGTTAATATGAAATTTCAATATAAATTAATATTTACATTTTTAAATAAATTACATTTTTAAATAAAATAACATTTTATTTAAAAATGTAATTTTGTCAAATAAAAATGGATATTTTATAAAAAAATATAAATAATAAAGTTTTAAATGATCGATCCTAAGAATATATAAGAAATTAAAAATTATTGTGTCAGGCGCTCAGCAATAGAAGCAGCATGCTGATCAAAATTGAAAGTTTATTCTTCTTATCCTTCTCTTTCCCTTGTCTTGTGCACACACTATGCGTGGACAAAGAAGAAACAAGGATAACAAATTGTACAAAGCAACTTTAGAAACTTCGATTTACAAATGCTTTTTATATATTTCAGAACAATGACATTTTAATAGTATTAAACAATTTTAATAAATAAATATATTTTAATTTCAATAAAATTGAATAAATGCAAAATATGTAATTTGAAAAAAAAAATAATATTTTCAAATGATATTTCCAATATGAATATCAATCAATAAATTCAATTCAATTGAGAAATATCCAAATTTCAAAATTGATGATACACAAATTATTCTTCTTCTTTTTATTCTCTTGTTTCTCCTTGCCCATTATTGGACATCGATCTTCCATCGCACAATTCAGGGGCCCTATTCTCGAGTTCATGCGAGAATTCTCACTTTCGTGAATTCTCGCTTGATCAGTGTCGAACGATAACCAAATAAGCAATTCTTGAGTTTATGCGAAATTGAATTCGATAGACAATTTTCGTTCGACAATTTTCTATAGACAATGTATCTATTGTGAATTGCACAAAGAAAAACTAAGAAATCTTTGACATTTATTAAAAAGAAAAACAAAAACGTTCTATTTCAAATTTTCAAATAATAATAATATAAACAAATACAAAAATCAGTGCGCGTAAAAAGTGTACACTATGCAATACAGGAACTATGCTCGCGTTCAATCATCAATAACGTGGTGCACGCATTTGCTGAATGATGGAGTCGTGTGCGTAGTGAATAGTGTAGCCCATATATTTCCTCGAGCTAAATCTAATGCCGGCAATATAATGTGCACCTAATATAATTTTCCGCCTATATAATTTGACGCTACATAGTTTAAAATAATAATGTACATAAGTTATTGTAACTAATGCGGAGTACCGGCCGGGTTGGCGAGTATACTCGTCCACAAAACCTAGCTAGCTAACGTTTAAATAATTCCAACGGATCATAAAGTTGTTCGATGCAGTGAATTTATCACTTCCGATTTCCAAGATTCATTTCATCCGACTTTGAAACTTATAGGACTGTAGCACCAAACTATTATTAGATTAACGTGATGCACGCACATGGTGAATATTGGAGTGGAGTGCGTAGTGAATAGTGCAGCCGATTCATCGTGCAAATTATAATGTCACAAAAGTCGCTAATATAGCTTTCCGCCATTACCATTTGTTTATCCAAACTAATTTGATAAAATGCATTTATTTGATAAATTTATGGCTTCGATACCACTTCGATTTCAAAGATTTATTTCGTGCGACTTTGAATCACACCAGAAAAACACCATTCGTTTTAAATTCGAGAATTTCATTCGACAATTGTCGCATTCAACAATTCTAATAAACTGGAGAAGGACTAATTAGTGCTTCGTGCGAGAATTTACGGAAATTGTGAGAATTGTCGCATGAAAATATCTCGAACGAACTCGAGAATAGGGCGCCAGGACCAGAGGATAAACAAGGACAACCAAATGATCTGAATACCTTTGCAAGTTCCATTGCAATTGCCGCAAATGCCTGCAAAGTGCCACAAATGCATTGCAAAGGCAGCACCTCAAAAATGGTCATTTTCGAAATGCCTCAAACTACCACCACAAGTGCAAAGTTTCTATCTTAATATATTTAAAGTCTTTCGTTTTTTAATTTTCGTAGCCCGCACGAGGCAGGTTCCGAGAATAGTGAAAAACATTACTCGTTGCGACGGGTTGTGTTGTAAAAAAAAATGTGATGCGAGTGCAGTGTCTGCGTAAAAAAAATTTACTTCTCATTGGAAGAAAGGCACGGACGTTCGCGTTCGTGCAAATCCGATCTCTGTTATTAATATTGTCATATACAAAATTATTTTTAGCAAAAAATCGTAGTGCAAATTTTCATATGGAACGTCCGGAATTATTTTGCGATTTATTACGAAATTACTGTAAACTTTACGAGCGAAGTGTTCATAGACAAAAATAAAGTAAATAGTCTCAGATATGTTCAGAGATAATTCATAAAATATATATTGTACGAAAAAAGTATTTTAAAAAGTATTTATTAGGTTGCTTTCTTGTCTGTCTGTTCGGTACAAATATTGTTATTGATTTTAAACTACCTTCGCGATGAGCTACAGACTTGAGATTTTAAATAATGTCTCGAACTGGATGACATTGCAATATTATTGTTTTCATGCCATCCGGTTCATCATGGTTCTATCTATTTAATTTTAATCATTTTTAATTTTAATAATATGAGGCCTTTCGAATTCTGTCATACGAGGTTAATCCCTTTTCCACTGCATTGATGATTGCGTGGTTCCATACATTATCTCGTCCAAGTATACCGTCTGCCGGAACTTCCTGATCCTGCATTATTGTATGTAACGTCAGACTGAGCCTTCTATATTCCATATGTTGAATTTCAATTGATCCTGCTGTGGCCACATTTCCCCCAAATGCTTCGCTCAGATCTTTTGTGTCTTTTAAATTTCTCTCTAGTTCATTATCTAATGCACTCCACTTTACCAAGCTAGAGTCTGCACCAGAATCTACGAGTAATATTAGTTTCCCATTTTTCGCTTCCTTACAAAGAATTTCTATAAAAACATCATTTAGTTTTGATATCTGTCTGTATTCCCCCTGTCTACTATAAATAATGCGATTTTTCTTTTATTTTGTATATAAACTTAATTTTAATTCCTTAATATTTTCAATATATTTACTAATATTTTTATTTATACTATCAATTCCTGAAGTAATCAGATCTTTTAATTTCTTCTTATTTTCTTCTATACATATCCTATTTATTATGCAGTCATAAAAATTATTTTTTGCTGTTAATGCTACTATGCCGAAAACGTTCAACATTAATACAATTAGTGAAATAAAATTATCTACCATTTTCCTACCATTGATAGCGAACGTATCAACTGCCGCGCACGGCGTCTGATTCACAATTCCTATCTTCTTTGGCCTGATTTCGCAATTTGACTTGGGTTCCCAGATTATTGGCCTATTCTGGGCCCCTAACAGTTTCCCTGGTTGCGGGTAGACTCAAAATCTCTCTTCGCAATTTGCATTTATTTAAATCCTGATTATTATTATTATTATTATGATTATTATTACTACTATTCCCATTATTATTATTAGTACGAATATTATTCCGATAATTACTATTTCTCTTTCCATTATTATTGTTGTTATTGTTATTGTAATTATTTTCATTGTTATTATTATAATTACGATTATTATTCTGATAATTATTATTGTTGTTATTATAATTATTATTTCTATTTTCATTATGATATTCCCAATTATTGTTGTTATTATATCATCGAACATTATTATTCCTATGATTGGCTTGCGTATTATTCTCGTAGCCATCATTGTAATCGTAATTTATTGTTTTTTGTCTACGCGTACAGTTTTGCTCCGGTTCCGGCTCCGGTTCATTATTTGCACATCTAAGGATCGCTTCGTGGACGTAATTGCCACATTCTTGACAGTAAGGCATGTTTTTTTCGACTGATACCTTCGTCCCTCGTATGTCTGTCATTCCCGCAAAATGAACATGTTGGAACAACTTTATCCCTTTCGTTTGCGAGCATTGTTTCCTATATCAATTTTTTCGCATGTTATTTGTGAGGCCCTGTTATAGTACACTTCTGGAGCATTCTGTGTTGTTTCTATTACACGCCCACTTTGTATTATATCCAACGTTTCTACTGCTTCCTCTATCAGTGAATCTAGTGAGTTTGACTTATTATTTAGCATGTGTATTTTCAGTGTGCTGTCTGTAAGACCTACTTTAAAAGTCTTTTGTATGGATTTGTCCAGTTCCATTAACATTACCTCGTCCCCTGTGCCGTTATATTTTTCTTTTATTTATTCCACCGCCTTTGTTTTCAGGACATTTAGGCGTCTTACAAAAGGTCTAATTTTTTCCGTGGATCTTTGATAGGCATGATTTTTATCATTTATCACTGAGTCTAATGTTATGATTTTAAGATATGTTCGCTTTATTAGAGTATATAATTCATCTAATCTGATAAATTGAATTCCGTTAACTAGTTCAAATGCGTCTCCATACATTCTTAACTTAACACATGATATAAATTCTTGTAATTCAGTTTCCTTCGTAGCCTTTACCGCTAAATCACATCCTTGTATGAATCTACATACTTTAGAGGGCAGATCATTGGAATCCGTGTCTGAGAACATCGGAACCAAACTGGTCACGGTCTTTGCAATATGTTAGATACTCATTTTAAAATCTAGGAAATTAACTTTCTCAATATTACTGGTATCACTAGTGAATTTCTATTTAATTTCAGATTTTTATCGACAGATTTTCCTTATTTATTTAAACAATTATTATTTGTTTACACCATGTTTTCATTATTTTCCTCAAAACTTACTACAATACGTTATATTTTATTTCGTCAAATTTCTCCATTTAATTTTGTTGTTTCATGTTGTGTTTTCTTTAATTTTCATTGTAGGGCTTCCATTAAAAATACCAGTAAAGATTTCCTTTCCAACAAAATTATTTAAATTACCAAAATTTGATTTTATTTAAATTATTGACTATTTATTTTAAAACATATTTAAATTATTTTCTATCTTCCATCTAGAGCGGTTGTTTTTGATTCTTAAACCGGCTGCGCCAATGTTAAATGTTCATTTTTTATCACCTAAAACAAGATATCTAATGAATAACAACACTTACTTCATTTCCAGTTTATCCTTTTGATATAACTTTTTATTGTTCAACTTATGAACTAACTTCTTAATTTAATAACAACCAACTTAAAAACTAAATAACTGACTAAATAGCTGACTGAGTAAATTGTCGACGCTTATTTTGGCAACGACAAAAAGTGTCTCATCAAACCAACATCATTCACTTTTTGTTTTAACAACAAAAATAATGCATTTAATATTATTTTAAAAGATAGTAATTAATATTTATCAACATCAAATACCCACCAGGAAAATATCAATGAACTGCCACGATATGAGTGACTGTCATAATGCTGACTCTCAACAAAAGTCCAATTATTTACACAATACATTCAGAGGATATTGACATTCAATTGCAAGTTACACAAAATCGTGATGAGAACATAGTACAAAGAAGAGACGAGTTAGAAGAAAAATAAGTGGCGGGATTTGTATTAAGTGACGGACTTGTGTACAGAAAAGCTAACAACGACAAGTTGCTTCTTTACGTTCCAAAGGAAATGAAACTTGATATTATTCGTAGCACTCATGAAAAACTAGCTCATCTAGGTGTAAGGAAGTGCATAGATTAGTTATTACTTCATTATTGGTTTCCAGACATGTTAAGGAAAGTTGAGCAATACATACGAAATTGTTTAAAGTGTATTTCTTATTCTGTTGCTCCTCATAATAATAATAATAAGAAATTATATAATATTCCTAAAAACCCTGTTCCATTTGATACTATTCATATTGACCACTTTGGTCCACTTCCATCAATTGTTTCCAAGAAAAAGCATATTTTGGTTGTTGTTAATGCTTTCACAAAATATATTCAGCTTTATTCTGTTAATACGACTAGCTCAAAAGAAGTATGTATCTCATTAAATCATTCTTTTGGATATTATAGTCGCCCACGAAGGATCATTACAGATCGCGATAGTTGTTTCACATCTTTGGAATTTTCTTCCTTCGTATTGGATAAAAACATTGAACATATGAAAGTAGCAGTTTGTTCACCACAAGCAAATGGTCAAGTTGAACGAGTGAATTGGGTTCTTAAGGCAATGCTTGCTAAGGTCTGATTAGTCGCGATTACTTTCAGATGTCGAATACGCTATAAATAATTCAATTCATCTCAGTACAAAACAATCACAAAGCATTTTGCTCTTTCGCATTTCACAACGCGGACATTTTGTCCATAAACTAACAGAATATTTAGATTGCAAAAATTTAAATAACTCAAAGAGAGACTTAACAAATTTGCGTTGCGAAGCAGATGATGCTATTCAAGTTGTGGTATAATAGAGCCTCTAACATTCGAAAATGGGTCGATTGGAGAAGTTCTGGAATATGTCAGTTGATCTCAGTATGAACAATATAAACTTCACCTTCATTTGTTTCATCACTTGTATATAGGTTTTTTTATTCCTTTTGTAATATATTTAATTAAAAAATGTAAAAAAAAAATGTTCATTGTAAATATTACTTAATCATTTTATTTAAAAAATATATATCTCTAAGGTAGTACGTACGATAGCATAAGAATTATTTAAAGTATAGTTATATAATAAGTTATGATCTGGTCGATCTAATGTCAATATGGCCGAGTTATTAGACAGTAGTTTTGAGAATTATGTCAAAAAAATAAAATATTCTGAATATTGATTTTAAGAAAGTAACATCGTTTTCTTTATACTATAATATATATATTTCTATATTATGTATCTGCATGTGGAAGGGATTATAAGCGCTATATCCTTTTATTATATACTTCCCAAGGCCCAAGTCCTTTGCTTATGTCTTTAGAATCCAACACACTTAAAAACGCATAACCTCGCGTGACATGGTATGACATACCCGAGCCTACACCTCTTTCTTATATTAATAACACAGCTATTAACAATTATTAAACTAAAATCTAGAACAACAATGAGCACACAAATGTCCAACGAATCGCTAATTCTGCAAGGTAGTGACGATGTTTGCTCTATTGCATCTTCATCGAAATCTACCTCTTCAGTGAAGAATGCAAAAGCAAACATTAGGAAGCTTGAGAAGAGGGCGACACTGAGCGATGCAGATAAAAGACGACTGCTATTAGCGAACACGAGTCGATGAACTCGACAAAGGGCAGTACAATGACGATAACACCGGGAGAGAGCTCCAAAGATGAGAAATGTAGTGTCACAGAGTCCTTGATGAAAGGAGTTGGGCAACTCTTCAAAATTGGAGAGCAGCCCTGAATCGGACTCCACTGATGGCGTGAAACGTGAAGCATATCGCACTATAAAACCCATATAAGCGAAAAACGAAGCTGTCAGCAAGGAAGACAGCTACCGTTTGAAGAATGCCTAGCGCACCGTGTCCTCATGGCAGAATATGAGAAATGGCAAGCCTAACGATGTACAAGTAGACTGCCATACTTCAGGCTTGAATGAGTCGCAACGCTCTGACAAGCCAAAATCAGGTGAGAATGCTGAAATTTTAAAGAAAAATTAACTGATTAACCCCGACAATTTAGCCGACGCTGAGTTGTCTGTGAGGTCGAATGGATCTGATAAGGTGGCGTCTGCGTCAAAATCCCGAAAGTCAGATTTACGAACAATGATTCTGAAACCGCAAAATTGATGGGTCGACCCGTCCTGAAACTAGCGGCGAAGGATCAAGGAAGTATGATGGAGATCGAGTATGAGGCATTAGATGTGGTAGGTGCTGTAGGCAACCTCCCGGATGGAACACCCAGCTCAAGCTCAACTGCTGCAAATCCGATAGGCCGATACGGTCAGACGATCAAGGCAATTGAGTTTAAGCGGCCGGCTGAGGTTGCTGGTAATAATCCAAGTAACCTCGAGCCTACCATTGCGGGGTGCTTCAAAAAGGATAGAACCTTAGACATATAACTGTAGATAATGCCAGCAAGAAGCATAAATACAACGCAGAGCCAAATACATACAACGAAGGTTGTATCAGAGTAACCATTATCGATAATGGCAAAAGGATAGAAACAGAAGACTTGCTTCAGCTCGAAAGCCGACTGCTTATAGCGATCGCGGAATTTTTAAGGGATCCTTCTGGACTTCTCCCATACTTTGGCAACATCTCAAACCTTAACGGACACAAGGTGATATCGTGCAAGTCTGTGGAAACGCACACCTGGCTCGTAAACACTGGCCCGTCTGGATGGGTTGTGGGATTGGGCAAGTCTGGAGGTTGTTCGCTTGGAGAAATTGTCAAAACGCCCAAGAATCTGCGTGTTCATAACGGGACCAACAATCCCAAAAGAACGCCATAAAGAGATGCTGCAACATTAAAACAAATACATTTACATTAAATTGTCCGGATGGAAGAACCAACCAACGTAGGGCAATCAATGGTGATTGCAGTGTATCAAGAGACAGAAGAGCTATTAAAGAAGAATGGTTTTAGAATCAGCATCGGAATAAGCAGTGTCGTTGCACGCCTAGTGCCATGGAGAGGAAATACCGATATGAAGCAACCGGACCGCAATGATGACGGTAATTCAAATTATCCTGCACCATAGCATAAAGGCTTCTGCAAACCTCCTCCTTCATATCACAGAAAATAAGATATAAATTGTACTTATACAAGAACCATGGGTGAACCAGAACAAAATCTCTGGACTTGAACATACGGACTACGTAACCTACAATGCTACAGACAACAGAACACTTAGAACATGCATTCTTGCAAAAAGAACTCTAAAACCAATACTCTTGACTCAGTTCAGTAATCGAGATCAAACATCGATAAGATTAGACACAAAAATAGAACCCCTAATTATAGCATCGGCTTACTTCTCGCACGATGATAGAGACCTTCCTCCGCCAAAAATAGTTAGACAGCTTGTCAAACACGCAAATAAAGAAAAGATCAACGCGATAATAGGATGTGATGTGAATGCGCATCACACTCTCTGGGGATGTAAAGACACAAACCAGAGAGGCGAGTCTGTTCTAGGCTATATGATAAAATACAATCTTGCCATCCTAAACAAAGGTTCTGAGCCAACTTTTGAAACCAGAAATAGATGAGAAGTATTAGATATAAAACTTCACACACGTTCTAACTTCACACGACCAGAGGACTGGAAGGTGTTAAGTGAAATGAGTTTTTCAGACCATAAGTATATCGAATTTAAAATAAATACAGGGAAAAAAATGGCCACCTATATGGGAACCCAAAAAAAATCGAACTGAGCGGAATTCATAAACATAGTAGACAAACCTAAAATAACTAGTTCACAAAGACAAATAAAATAAGTAACGAACTTGAAATAGAGCGCACTATAAACTTCATAAACTCTACCCTCGAACACGCCTATTACAAGGCATGTCCATTGACAAGGAGTAAAAAAAAATAAAAATCAACCTTGGTAGAACCCTCACCTCAAAGCCCTGCATACAGAGGTGAGGAGAACGTTCAGTACTGTTAGAAACACAACAGACAATCAAAAGTGGGAAACATATAAAAAACTCTTTAGAAACTTTAAGAGGGAACTTAGGAAAACAAAGCGAGATGCTCATAAAAATGTAATAAATGAGCTAAACTATATAAAAGACACTTCTAGACTCAGAAAAATTCTCTCAAAACATCACATGTTCCTAGCAACATAAAAGATATGAATGGTGTATGGACACACACACCAGAGGAAACACTGAAAGTTCTTCTGCAGACCCATTTTCCGCGATGCGAACAACTACACAACAAATTAACGAAACAGTGACATACAGACACAACCATCGAGTCCATAACGAAGACGAAGTGAGGTACATATTCAACCTCGAAAAAATTGAATGGGCTATGAACACCTTCTCCCCATACAAATCCCCGGTATTGGATGGTATCTATCCAATGATGCATAGTGTGCCCAAACGCTCTTAAATCGGGTGAAATTCAGTATTGTCGGAACCACTCAACCGATTTAAAAATTTAAAAAGTGTTGTACAGAGGGAACTTGAGAGATCTTAAGTTTTGAAATTGTAGTTATCAGTAAACATATACTTCGCCGGGCAAAAAATAAGTAAGGGTCAAAAATACGTAAAAATAACTCGCTCTTAAAACAGCTTACTTAAAATTTGACTTTCGAGTTTGAAATCTTTTCTTGAACTTTGACCAGTGTTGCCAGATTGGTTAAATATATTTTGGATAAGTTTTATCATTTAAAAGATTCTCAGTAATGTTATTTATCAAAAAAATATAACAAAAGTACGTGTTATTGAAAAAAAAAATACTTACGGAGATTTTCGTAAAAGTCAAATTTTCCAAAAAAAAAAAAAAAATGACAAAATGGGAAATGAAAAAAATCTTCGAATTTACAATTTTATGTTTACTAAACCAATTTAGATATTTTAAAACAGTTTTCAGTTTATGATTGATGTGTTAATTTTTTATAAAAGTACTGTACACATATTTTCATTTCATGATAAAATGTACAATCTATGTAAAAATATGTAAAGTAAAGTCTTCAAAAATAAAAAAAAATCATGCTCAAGTTCCATAAACAAAAGAATTTGAAAAATCAGATAACTTATGGATTTTTTACAATTTTTGAAAAATTTTTCATGAAAAAATTTTAAACTTTACTAATTTTTATCTCCATAACTATTAAAGATACAAACTCCAATTTCAAAACTTAAGTTCTCTCTGTACAACATAAGTTTTCTCTGTACAACACTTTTTAAATTTTTAAAATCGGTGGAGTGGTTCCGACAATACAGAATTTCACACGATTTAAGAGCGTTTGGGCACACTGTGCGACAGCAGACCAGCTAGCAGCAAGGCAAGCAATTCCAAAGGAACTTCAACGGCGATCCTGAAGACTTGCCGCTGTTTATAAGCAGCTTTGAGAAAAGCACCGCCCTGGCAGGCTATTCCAACGCCGAGAACCTTATTCGACTGTAAGCTTGTTTAAAAAGTAAAGCACGGGAAAACGTTAAAAATAAATTAATGTTACCTCCAATGGTACCTGAAATAATTCAGACCTTGCGTATGCGCTTTGGTAGGCCTGAATTAGTGATGATCAAAAATATCTTGTTCTTGCATCTTGTTCTTGTATTTTTTGCAAGAACAAGAGCGAGAAAAAGATCGATATTTTCTTTCAAGAACAAGGGCAAGATAAGAAATGCAAAAACAAAAGCAAGTGCAAGACTAACACTGCAAGAAGTGCAAGAAAAGCAAGACTCTTGCGTTTTTTATCATTTTAATGATTCAGAATTCATGATATTACTAAATATTGAACAACAAGTAACAATGGAAAGCGTGCAAAATATTTATGAACGTGAACATTAATTAAGATGTTTGTTTTTATTTTTTGTTTTTCAAGGCTAAAGAATATGGTCTGTGAAGCACTTTTAAAGCAGTAAATAGCTTCAAAAGTGCTTCAAAAGTCGCTTCAAAATGATAAAATAGACAAAACAATGTTGTTTATCTTTTCTTCGCTAAGCTAGTTCGAACATCCATTGTGCATATGCACTCTGCTATTCACATTATTATTTTTGTTTTACTTTTATACATAGTTTTTTTGTCAATTGTAAAATCATGAAGTTTTTCTTAAGTTAAGTTCTATGTGCATTGATTTATTTAACTTATAAAAAAAAATAATTTATATATGAACATTTTCACAGTGTACCTCATATAGCTAATATTGCCTTTTGTGTTTTTGTTTTTTTTCACAAAACCGCTGATTCGATTGAAAATGCAACATCAACAAAAATGCGAATAAAGCAGTATCCAAGCTTTTGATAGAATTTTTGGCGGGAATTTTTTTGTACCACAAAGAAAACTCGTTGTTGTTGCCAACTAGATAGCTGTACTAGATACATACATTTAGTGTGGAGCCATGCGACTGTCTGTTGTCATGCGTCTGTCCGTTGTCATGCGTCTGTCGGTTGTATGCATCTGTTTGTTGCCATGCGATGGTACAGGATAGCAATTAAGAGTTGTAGTTGTGAGAGTGTATGTATACGCATCGTAATTCGTTATTGTTGTATTCTCTTCCTTCTGTTAATGTTCGCTACGTAGCGTTTGAGTTTAAGTTCGCAAAGATAAATGTTACCCTGCAAGATATTATTTATGTTCTCTTGACGTGTACGTGTAGCATACGGATTTTTTTAAATTTTTACGAAAGCATAAATATGCGTATACGAAATATTCTTTATATTTATTATGAATGTATATGTTCATTTTATTATGGCTTTGAGTTTTTGAATTGTCTCACTTGATGTATACAACTATTTTTTATTAGTTAATTCTTGTTAAAATATAATTAAAATTGTTATTGGATTTTTTTTTGTTTGAAAAACAATTTATTTATTGTTGAAGAAATTGAAAATAAGTAACTTAAATACAATTAGTGTTTCATTCGTTTTCATAATTAGTATGCAGTTTAAGATATTTGTCGTAGATCTTTTATTTAAAATTTAAAAATTAAAATATTGCAAAATTCTTGCAAGAGCAAGAAATTTGTTGCAAGAACAAGACCAAGAACAAGATCATATGTAGCTATGCAAGAACTAAAGAAAGACTTAGCGTGCAAGAACAAGGTTACCATGTCTTGTCTTGTTCTTGCAAATGATCATCACTAGCCTGAATACATTCTTGAGTGCGCGATCGACAAGCCCAGAAGGTTTCCACCGCCAAAAGAGAAACTGGAGGCAATCATTGAGTTTGCGCTGTGTGTCCGAAATATTGGTTGAACAATGGAGGTGTGCAAAATGGATGCACATCTGAATAACCCAATGCTGGTTAAAAAACTAATGGACAAACTGTTCAACCAATATAAACTAAATTGGGATATGTATACAAAACTGGATGGAATCCCTATCATCGAGGCATTTAGCGATTGGTTATTTCAGATTGAAAACGCAGCAAGGTCTGTGGTACCAGAAACGTTTAATACAGTGGGCGCATGTGTGTTCACACATGCGCCGACAATTCCTCTACACAAACTAAGTGCGCGATGTGCGATGAAAGTGGCCACAAAATTCAGCAATGTGACGTTTTTGAAAACCTCGCTCTAGATCGAAAGTGGGATGTCGTAAAAACAAAAAGGTTGTACCGCCAATGTCTTAGGGCATCGGCGAAAATGATTCTTGAACCAAGAATGCGGCGTCAATAACTGCTAGTTAAAACATCACCCCCTAATGCACAGGTACATCAACAAGCCAACGACACCAAACCGTGAGTACAAATTCAGGCAACAGCCACGTCCGCAATGAAATTGTAAACTCACACAGCGAATCTGAAGGCGCCGAGCGGCTTTATTTTCGTATCATTCCGATTCGTATACAAAATAAAGAAAATTTTATTGACCCTTTTGTATTTCTAGATGAGGGCTCCTCTGTCACTCTAGTAGAAAAAAAGCATTTTATACCAACTGGGTATAAGAGGCTTTGTTTACGATGGTGAGACCTTCGCTGAACGTGGCCAACATTCAAAATGGAGAAGGCTTCGTACTTAAAAATGTTCACTTGGTAGAATACTTAGGGTTGCCCTGATTGGTGCCGGCAACTGGCATCTCGCGGTACCCATAAAAATATGTGAGGGATCACGACGACAGCCTATTGCATCAAAGTCTCGTATATGGTGGACCTCACAAGGCAGCGATTCCACCAGCTCGCAGATTCATCACGTTAACGTTCATACTTGTAAATGCTCCAAACGTTACGATCAGCTGCACGATGAAGTAAAAACGTACTTTAATCTTAAAGCATCAACAACAAAATGTTTAACGTCAGAGGACGACAAAAAGGCTTTGCAGATTTTCGATTCAACATGTAAGCAGATTTACGGTCGTTTTGAAGTTGGACTTCCTTGGCGAAATATTCAAACTACAATGCCCGATAGCTACATGACGGCGCTTGGACGATTGATGTGTCTTAATAAAATAATTGACAGGGATCCAGCATTAAAAAGCAGAATTAAGTCGACAATTTGATTACAAAGGGATACGCTAGAAAGCTCACAAGTAATGAAATAACTAAAAATTCATGTTTAACTTGGTATCTACCGATCTTCGTTACGCTAAACCCTAACAAACCTGGAAAGGTACGTCTGGTATGGGACGCGGCAGCAACAACTTCTATAAACGACTTCCTGCTTACGGGCCCAGATCTGCTTAACTCGCTGATCGACGTACTCCTCGGTTTTAAAGTCGGTCAAATAGCGATCTACGGCGAAACACCACTACGTCGATGACCTAATCGAAAGCGTTGATGCGAAGAGGAAGCGTTGAATTTAGCGCGGTAGGTTAAGCATATACACGCAGCAACCGGCTTCCATATACGCAACTGGTCTACAAACTCTACATTCGTTCTTGCGCAACTAAGCCGGCACAACACGGACAGCCAATCACCGGTCGAGCTAGGGTCCAATGAAAAAATACTTGGTATGTATTGGAACCCTAATAAACATGTATTCAAGTACATTTTTAGATTTTCAGGACTACGCCACGTGTTAGCAGATTGTTTAGTGCCAACAAAACGTGAAACGCTTCAGGTACTCATGTCCATATTCGATCCTTTAGGCTTCCTCTCATGCTACACAACACGCTTGAAAATACTCTTACAGGCGATCTTGGCTGGGACGACGAAATAACAGATTCTTTATGGAATAAATGGAAAGCCGTCGTGCCACTGAATTTATCTGTACAAATTCCACGTTGCTATGCGGCTTTTATGAAAGAAGCAACTGACATCCAGCTACACATCTTCGTAGACGATGGAGAACTCGCGTACGCAGCCGTGTGCAACTTGCGCGCACAATTCGCCGATCGAGTCGTGGTCACCGTCTTTGCTGCAAAGTCAAAAGTCGCGCCGCTTAAGCCACTCTCAATCCCTCGGGTGGATGTTCAGACTGCTGTCAACGGCGTTAGGCTAGCCAACAAAATACTCAACATTCTACGTATTCCTGTTAACTCGCAATACTACTGGTCAGATTCAAAAACGGTGCTGCAGTGGCTACGCATGGACCCTAGAAACTTTCAACAATTTTTAGGTGAAGTTTTAGAAACTACAAAAAAATCCCAATGGAATTTGGTGCCATCAAAAGAAAACGCTGTTGACTTCACCACTAAGGTTCGACCACATTGGAACGCCGGCACATGGTTTTCAGGATCAGCATTCTTGTTAAACGACGACAGTTCGTGGCCAAAATGCGACTATTTAGGCGAGTGTGATGCAACTGAGCTCAGGCATCACGTAATGTATATCGATAAAATGGTTACAACAACATTGAAATTTTACTTCAATTACTTCTTCGACTGGAAGCGACTGTATCGTGCTATTGCAACATTTTTACTATATTTAGATAGGCTCAAAGCGGAAAACAAATCGGATCTGCGCCCAGGTGATGTAACATTAGCTATGATTCAGATAGCGAAACGAATATTGATTCAACAGACTCAACAAAGCGAATTTTTTGAAGAAATAATATGTCATAAAAATGATGCGAACGGTCTTCTGAGAGCTCGAAGCAGGGCAGAGTACCTTAATAACACAGATGTCGTAATACTGCCTAATAAACATCACGTGACCTTTTTGATAGTAAGATTATTTCCTATGAGCTCTCATCATATATCGCACGAATCGACTATTAGTAATATCAGAAGCCAGTAATGCATAGCACGACTAAGGGTCTTGTATAAAACGATACGCCGTTTATGCCAGTGCTGCAGACACCTCAAATGGCTCCGTTACCAGCGGCGAGACTTGCTAGCTTCGAACGACCATAGCACACAGTGTAGATACTGGTTCATGCGTAATGTGTATTCGTAATTTTACGTCAAGAAGGGGAAACCCTCGAGAAATATATACAGATAACGGAACGAATTTTACAGCTAGCGCAAAAGTACTGAAAAACGAATTAGATCTCATCGATTAGTCCAAGATTTGCGCGAAATTCGAAACAACAAAATGGAAATTTAATCCTCCAGCAGCACCGCACATGGGCGGCGCCTGGGAATGGCTCGTAAGGTCAGTGAAGACCATCCCAAAAAACATGTGCCCGGAGATGAACTTCAACGACGAAACACTACGCAGTGCGTTGTGGGAGGTCGAATTCATAATTAATTCTCGCCCACTAACATTCTTATCTTTAGAGACTGCCGATGATGAAGCCATCACCCCGAACCACCTGCTCTTTGGATCGCAGAGCGGCTACAAACCCATCTTCAATGACGACTCGGACTTGCGGCTGCATTGGCGATAAACACAATTATTTGTAGATCGTTTCTGGCAACGATGGTTGAAGGAGTACGGGCCAACTCTGGCTAGAAGAAGCAAATGGTTCAACAAGTTACCACCTGTAGTTGTTGGTGACATAGTCGTGATAGCAGATGAAAATATACCTAGAAATTGCTGGCCAAAAGGGAGAGTTATCGACACAGTGGCCGCTAAAGACGGGCAAGTCCGAAGAGTGACTGTGAAGACACAAACTGGAATAATGCAGCGACCCGCTACGAAGATAGCGATAGACGACGTCGGAAAAAAGCAGTAGGCAAGCTCGCGATTACTACACTCACTTACAAAGAGTGGAATGTTGTCGCCGTTTTATGATTATTTGTATTTTTTTATTATAAAGTAAAGTTTTCAAGTATAAATCAAGTAACTGCAATAGTCTACATACAAATAGTTAGTTTCATGTACTCACACACATCGTGTATGTAGTTATATGTACAAAAAATATTGAAAGCATTTAGCTGAAAACTATCAGCTTCAACTACATTAAGAGGGCACAAATTATTTTTAAAGCTTTCTTTAATTTGAATATTTTTGAATAAAACTGATTTATACAGAATTTAAATTAAAAGCTACAGAAAGTTTATCATTTAAAATAAAATAGGGTAAAACGAAGTTTACAAGTATCACCCAACAGAAATCTACGTTTCCTACCCCATTTATTATGAAGTTAGTTAAAATCTCCCCACGAGCAAATCCTGCGCACGGGCCTGGTATCTGTATCTGTATGTATTTTTATAAAATACACCAGAACTTATGTTATATGTACTTAAATTGATCTATTTATAGCATATATGTTATTTAATTTTAACTATTGCATGGTAAACTTATTATCCGTCACGATATAAATTTCAATATTAAATATTCATTATAATAAAGTTTTCAATATATATTTCTACTACAGCCCAATAATTTTATGAAGTAAAATTTGATGTCAAATTTTCAAAACTTTCAATGAAGTCGCTCAGAAGGATTCTTATAGCCTGACGAGTCTAATATACATCAGGAGATTACGCAGTGCATATTTTCCCCATTATGTTACTCTATAATGCGGACATCAAATGCTAAAATTGCTGTCCGATTTTTCACGTAGCACCACTATATTATTTTATTATGAAATTGTATATCCCTGCGTGCATTTCCATTCGTTTTAATCAAATATTTCATAAACAAATTTTAAAAAATTTTCCGACAAATTTCAGTAAGATAAAGTTTAAAATATTTTTTTCGAAATTATGACAGTAAAAACATTGCGAGCTTATATTTTTGAAAAATAAAGAGAGCTCGCGATCGTAATTGATCAAGAAAACTGAAGTCGTGGTTTTAGACGAATATTTTTCTGACGCCAGTGCCGAAGCCAATGCTCACAAATTTTAGAGGGCGAACTGGAACCACATGCTTGTGTCAACATTGGAACCACAAGCGTTCAAAGAGATGTTTCTTCAAGTACGTCATTGTCTTCACTTTATTCAATAATTTCCAGTCTACAGCAAAAAATTCATCAATAATTAAACAAGGGGAAGATCGTCATCCCCCAATATGTCGCCACCTTCTTTTATGCCGTCGTCATCACTAACACCGTCGCCCAAGTAGGAATTAATGACCGGCACAAGCCTGGCACAGGCTTGTTCCAATGCTACTCAGGCCTGTGCCAACGTTGTTATCCAATTCGTTCCAAGACTGTGTCAAGACTGGAATGATAACTATGTTACAAGCCTGTATCACAGGCTTGTATCCAGGTTCGTTGACAAATGTTGTGCCAGACTTAATTCTCAGTCTTGGACCAACATTGTGTTTTAGGCTTGTATCAAGACTGTGTTAAGGCTGGAATGATAACTATGTTACAATCCTGTAATTCAGGATTGTTCCTAGGCTTGTGTCCCAGGCTTGTACCAAAACCGGAACTAATGACCGGCACAAGACGGACACAAGACTATGCCCCAGACGTGCGACAATCCTTGTAATCCGTCTGAAGATTCAGGCTATTGGGCATAATTTGTCATGGGCATTGCATTCATTATTCATGTCATTACACTTGAGAGTTGACTCTGTAGATAAATAAATATGTAAGAGATTAACAACCAATTCAACAATAATACTTACGTTAATTTGCAGACTTATGGTTCAGACGACTCTAAAGAGTTGAGTTTATCGAATATATTTTTTGACGTTTTAAAAATCCTCAAAAACAAATTTTTTTTCATCAGATAAGTGTTCTTTTACATGGAAACAACACCAAAATATAACCATAGTAAACTTTAATTTACTAAAGTCAAAGTCGGTACACACGCATTACGAAAATGGGACGAAAAGTTGGCGAGCCAGAATTTTTAATTTCTTGTGTCCAACATAAACTAACAAGGCCTGTTTGAAATCTGTGAATGACAAATGTGCCAGTCCTGTGCCTTGCTTGGTATATCAAGGCCTGTGTGGAGTCTGTGAGTGACGATTGTGCCAGCCTTGTGGTAACCTAGTCTAATGTAAACTAACGAGGTTTGTTTGAAATCTGGGAATGACGAATGTGCCAAGCTCGTGTCTAGCTTGGTATATCAAGGCCTGTGTGAAGTCTATGAGTGACGAATGTGCCAGGATTCTGTCTGGTCTAATATACCAAGTCTTGGTAGTCAAGCCGGTAACAAGCCTGGCACTTTTGTTGCAGCCTGGAAATTCCCACCTGGGCGTCTATGTTGCCATCTTTTGTACCGCCTCCAACCTTAGTACCACCGCCAGCCTTAGTATCACCACCATCATCTATGTCATCGTCTATATCTATAATTCCGCAATTGTATACGCCGCACAGTAGGGCAGCCATTATCGTCTATACCACATTCGTCTATGCCACCGCCATCGTCTATGCCGCTGTCTGCGTATATGCTGCAGCCATATTTCATGTCGCCGCCATCGTCCAAAGTTCAAAGTTTAACTTTGGCCGCCCCCGATTTGCTTGTTCGTTCGCAAATTGAAAAGATTCAACAGTTTCCAGTTATTTCCGGGAATCGCTTAGAGCGGATTTTATAGTTTATTAATCGCATTCGAAACGTCGTGGCATTTTTGGAGAGTGCAAGGTGTGAGCAGCATCTTATGAATCCAACTTTAATGGACCAACTCGTCACCAAGTTTGCGCGATCAAAACAATTCGAATGAGCCAAATATGCATCAAATGTTCAATCATTTCCGACTGTCATCTCATTTTGTAATTGGATCACTAGGCTTGTGAAAGTAGTTACTTTAATGCCAACTTACGATACACAACCTCGCCATTTTTCCAATGCACGACATCTTGCACCGAGAAGGATTTTACACAATGAAGTGTCTACCGGACAGACACAATCGACTTGAATTCAATGTAGCCAAGATCATATATGTACCGACTATTGCCAGTTTAAAACATTTTCAATAAATGATGAATGGGATCAAGTAAGGCGCCATCGTCTTTCTTTTGAGTGTTTGCAAAACGGTCACAATTTAACAACTTGTCGTCGACGAAATGTCTGTGGCGTTGATGCTGTATTCGCATGCATCACTTTGTGTTGCATCAAAATGGATTGCTGTCACCAACGCCAACTACATCATCGCTACCCCAGCGAAAAGATCATTTACTAAATTGCCGTCAAAAAAATACGTCCAGTCAACTTTTTAAGATCGTGCCGATAATTCTTTCAGAACCATTGGATACAATTAAGGTATATGCAACGTTTGACGATGAATCGTCAATCTCATTGCTACAAGAAGATATTGCAAATATGTTAGGACTGAAAAGCAAAATGCAACCACTTACACTGCAATGGTATAGCAAGCAACCTTCAGAGGAAATTTCAAAAAAGGTTTCTATAGATGTCAGAGGTGAACATGAAAATGACAATTCTTTTACTCTCAAAAATAATCGGACCATCAAAAATCTACATCCCAACACAAACGTTTTTAAAAGACGAATATGAACATACAAAGAATATACTAATTTTAAATTACATCAATGCTTGGCCGGTATTACTTGTATCGACAATTGCTTCCTTGGGGTCTCGTTGTCGAAGTTTCATCAGATCAACCTATTGCTGCCTTAACTAAGCTAGGCTGGCGTATGGCAAACTTAATAAGAAATATAACGCTTCGCAAATAATAAAACACATAAAAGAATCAATAACTGAAGAAACTGGAATTGATGAAAACTATGTTACAACTGAAAATTGTGTAGTAAAAAAAACTGATATTGTCCCAGAATCCGATGAAAATAGTCATACGAGGAAAATTGTAGGAGATAACGCTACAGGGGCCTATTTACCACAAATTTTTGAATGCTTAAAATTGCTGCGAGTTAAGTGTCTGGCTGACCACTTCAGGCGCGTACCGACGTGTGTGTTGTGCGCAATGTAAATTTTGCTCAACTTGGAGACGTATTTCATAGCCAGACCGCTGTCGGCGATGGCGCACTCGCCATTGCGCTTAACCAAAAAACGCCAAATTTTGTATATCAAAAAGACACATTGTGGCTTCTGGTGCTATATTCCATGATATCTGAGCATTGTTCTTCTAAAGAGATGCTAAAATATTTTTTACTACCTGGTTAAGAGCAATATTTTGCTGATTATGCCAAAATTTCGTCATATTTGAAATTATTGCGCACAGTAACATGGATATATCGTTCTATTAACAAGGCTGGAGAAATTTGTCGTCAAAAAGGAGAATTAACATCACATGAGTTGTTTAAGGCCTAACTATAATCAGCAGTGCCAAGCAGTGGCTAATTTCAAAAAATGATCGAAAAGTCGTCAAATGCTTAAGGCAACCAGAACACACTTTGCACTGTCCATAATAATAAACTTTAATACCTTTCACATTAGAAAAATAATTGCCATATCTTATTTTGGTTTTTATTATATTAATATATTAAAATATTTGTGAAAATTTGTTTTAATATAAATAAACATAGAAAAACTCAAATTATAAACAATTAACATCAACACGAATGTGGCGCACAGCTGATTCCGTACGGAATGTGCGATTCGAACCGCTCGTTTACTTAAGTTAACAAAACTGAACGAAACGACGACTATTCTCAAAATGGTTGTGTTATAGAATATGTGGGTAATCGCATTTCAATTATAATTAGCCCTTTACATCGAAGAAGTACACTTGTCGTCAAATCCAGTCAGACGTATTTGCTAAGGAACTATCGATTTTGCATACTAAAAAAAACGTTAGAAGGTGAATCGATGCTGCATGCAGTCTTAATTAAACTGTACGACAACGCATAATATTTCTTTGGAAACCACACGCACGCGATATGTTAAAATAAATTCATAAAATGTGTCCTACTTGCAGTTGTACTGCTGTCAAACCATAAATAACTTTATTGGATCAGTTACCGCCCGATCGATTAACACCTACGATCATTTCTTACTTACTTACTTAAATGGCCCTTACAACCGTGGGTCGGTTTTGGCCGCTGAGATGAAGCCGCGCCAGTCGGATCTGCTTTGCGCGCGCTGACGCCAGTTAGAAATACCAAGCGTTGCCAGGTTGTCCTCAACTTGGTCTTTCCAACGCAGATTTGGACGCCCTCTTCTACGCTGTCCACCTTCGAGTTTCGATTCAAGCACCTTCTTGGCTGGAGTGTTTTCATCCATTCGTTCGACATGACCTAGACAGCGAAGCCGCTGGATCTTGATGCGCTTGACTATGTCAATGTCGTCGAATAACTCATTCAGCTCGTGGTTCATCCTGATTCGATACTCGTTAGCAAAGCAGATAGGGCCAAAGATTTTACGGAGAATCTTTCTCTCGAACGCTCCCAGTACTCTCTCATCGGTGGTGGCCAGCGTCCATGTTTCTGCACCATAAAGTAGGACGGGCATGATGAGTGACTTCTAGAGCGTTATTTTTGTCCGGCGAGAGAGGGCTCTGCTTCTCAATTGCCTACTGAGCCCAAAGTAGCACCTGTTGGCAAGAGTTATTCTCCGTTTGATCTCCAGGCTGACGTCGTTGTTGCTGTTTACGCTGGATCCCAGATAGACGAAGTCCTTCACAATGTCGAACTTGTGGGTGCCAAAATCTGCTTTTTGTCCAAGACGCACGTATTCTTTTTTGCTTGTTGACACAAGGAACTTCGTCTTGTCCTCGTTCACTGCTAGACCCATTCGACGCGACTCTTTCTCCAATCTGGAGAATGCTGCGCTGACTGCTCGTGTGCTCCTGCCAATAATATCAATATCGTCGGCATATGCGAGCAGCATGACACTTTTGTTGAGGATAGTGCCGCTTTGACGGAGTTCGGCAGTTCGAACTATTTTCTCCATCAATAAGTTAAAAAAGTCGCACGATAGGGAGTCTGAAAGCTCGTTCGGTATGAAATGGCTCGGAGAGGTCTTTTCTTATTCTCACTGAGCAACGTGTGTTGCTCAGGGTCATCCTGCAAAGCCTTATATGTTTCGCAGGTATACCGAACTCAGACATTGCGGCGTATAATCGTTCCCTTATCGGAGTGTCGAAGGCGGCTTTATAGTCGACTAATAGGTGGTAGATGTCGATCTGTTTTTCTAGGGTCTTTTCCTGGATTAGGCGCAATGTGAAAATCTGGTCTATGGTGGACTTTCCAGGTCTGAAGCCGCACTGATAAGGTCCAATCAGTCTGTTGACGATGGGCTTCAGTCTTTCACATAATACGCTCGATAGAACCTTGTATGCGATATTGAGTAGGCTGATCCCACGGTAGTTGGCGCAGATAGTGGGATCCGCTTTCTTAAGGATTGGGCAGAGTACACTGAGGTTCCAGTCACTTGGCATGCTTTCATCCGACCATATTCTGCTTACGAGCTCGTGCATGCTCTCTATTAGCTCTTCGCCTCCGGTCTTAAACAATTCAGCAGGCAGGCCATCAGCACCTGCGGCTTTGTTGTTTTTCAGCCGAGCAATGGCTGTTCTGACCTCGTCATGGTCGGGTGGCGGAATCTCAACGTCGTCATCAAGTACTGGGGTTGCCGGGTTTGCTTCTCTATCGGTGGAATTGAGGTCATCATCACCGGTCAGCAGTTTAGAGAAGTGATCCCTCCATATTTTCAGTGTGCTCTGGATATCTGTCACTAGATTTCCGTTCTCATCTTTACAGGAAGAGGATCCGGATTTCGAACCTCCGGCTAGGCGTCTTATTTTCTCGAAGAATTTTCGAGCCTCATTCCTGTCCCCATGCATCTCAATCTCCTCACTCTCACGTCTTTCTGCCTCGCTTTTATTACGCCTGAAAAGACGTCTCTCTTCCCTCCTCTTCTCTTTGTATCGCTCCTTCGCAGCTCGCGTAGCTACTGACTGCAGGGTGGATTTGTACGCAGCGTCTTTCTCTGCAGTGGCCGCGCGACACTCTTGGTCATACCACTGATTCCTCAGGGGGCGTTGGAATCCAAGCACCTCTTCGGCGGCCTACGCATAGAGCAGGAGATATGATTCCACTGCGCGCTTATATCATCGAGAGGAGGAGTGCTTTGTCTAAGCAGGTGTGAGAGTCGAGTGGAAAAGGCTTGCGTTGTCTGTTGTGATTGCAGCTTTCCGACGTCTAGCTTTCTCTGCGTTTGGTTCCGTACGTTCTTCGCAGCGCTTAAGCGTGTGCGGACCTTGGCTGCTACAAGGTAATGATCCGAGTCCATATTGGCACCTCGGATAGTGCGTACGTCCATCACACTTGAAGCGTGCCTTCCGTCAATCACAACGTGATCAATTTGATTTCGAGTTTTTTGATCGGGCGACAACCATGTGGCCTTGTGGATATCGAAATGTTCGAATCTAGTGCTACTAACTACCATGTTTCGTGCTGCGGCGAAGTCGATTAGCCTCGTTCCGTTATCGGAAGTGTTGGCATGGAGGCTAAATTTTCCCATTGTGGGACAATAGATGGCTTCTCTGCCCACCTTGGCGTTAAAATCGCCTAGCACGATTTTGATATCGTGGCGGGGGCAGCGCTCGTATGCGTTGTCTAGGCGCTAGTAGACGCGCTCTTTTGTCTCGTCATCTTTCTCGTTCGTCGGAGCGTGTGCACAAATTAGGCTGATATGGAAATATTTAGCCTTGATGCGGATTGTTGCCAGAACATAGAGACAAGGTGGCGGAGTCTCTTGCCGACCACAAATCCACATCCAAATTCGTGTCTCTCCACATGGCAGCTGTAGTATATATCACAGGACGCTTGTTTCGAACAGCCCTGTCCCGTCCATCGCATCTCCTGGATAGCGGTGATGTCAGCCTTATATTTTTCGAGGACATCTACCAGCTGGATAGAGGCACCTTCCCTATAAAGGGTCCGGACATTCCAGGTGCATATCCGTAAATCATGGTCCTTAAAACGTCATCGTTGTAATCGGTCGTTATCCGAGGCTTCTTTTTTGTTTTCATTGGGCGCATAGGTTTTTTCCGTGGTGGGACACAAACCCAACGCACGAACCCTCACCTCATTTCAGTAGGTGTTTAGTTACACAGGTGTGGGTTACTGTGGTCCATTTTGTCTTGCAATTAGTCGTGGAAGAGAAAAGTACTGGTTGAAGCTATTCACATGTTTAACTATACGCGCAATTCACCTGAAAATTGCGATTGATCTATCGACTGATGCGTTTATAACTAACGACAACGCCACGAACTTCATTGGTGCACAGAAGTAATTGCAATGAGGTCAGATTTTTATAATAGCTACCTTAAATTTTGGAGAAACCTTAAGAGGTTTCACGGGGGGTAGAATGTTGTTACTTGTATAATTTTAAGTTGTTATATTTAATTGTTAATTTGTATAGCTTTGTTATACTTGTCAAAAATGTTCATGTTCAAATTTAAGTGTAGAAAAAACATTAATTAAAACAGACTGTTTTTGAAAAAATAAATTTTGTAATTCATGACAAATATTTTAATACACTTATTAAGCTTAATTTAAATAATATATTAAACTTTCAATAATTTTCAAAATCAATAATTACACTAGACAACAAATGGAGGCTTTTTTAATTATCCACGATTTAAGTATGAGTGAAATAAACTACATTGGATTAATCCGACCGAAGTTATGACCAGTCAAACATAAAAAAGTTGCAAATGTTCTATATCTCAAAAACTAGAGCCAATTCGACAAAACAGATTTGCTGCAACTTTTACTACACCATGTCAAAATTTGGATTTTGTCGGGCAGTGATATATATTGCATAACGTATTAAGTTTTCATCATTATATAAAATTAAATATTATATGTAAAACTAGATAATAATTCCTTATAATTTGTTTTTCCACATCATTTTAAGTCTTCAGGTTAAATACAAATGGACGATTTTTATTAAAGTTTTATTTCATAATATAATGTTTAACAATATAATTTTTGTGTGCCTCAATTATTCATAAAAATTCCAGAAAATTTTTAAATTTTTATACCCTACACCAGGCATGTCAAACTCAGTTGGCATCACGGGCCGCATAGGCAATTCAAATGATGAGGCGGGCCGCATTTGTGTACCATAAGAAAAAATCGCTCGTTTTTTACATTTGTTAAAAAATACAATGTTAAGATTATCAAATTTTCCATTGATCTTCGTTAAAAGCGCCGCCGTCGATTTTTTTTTTAAATGGTGCTATTTTTGTCTGTTTGAAATAATTGAAAAAATGTTCGAACTTCTTTGATCCTGCCAAATATTTTGTCTGAGGTATTTACAGTGGAGTACCTATATTTCAAACACTAGAGAAAATTTTATAAAACAGACACCTGACAATCATCCAAAATTGTTGCAATTTTTTATGTCGGCAAAATTGTACGATATCGAATTAGATCTTGTACCAATATCGAAGGCCAAATCGTACTAAAACTGCAAATATAGTTCAAAGCGACATATCGCAGTTTTTTTTTTCGAAACGATAATAAAAACGATTCCGGATTAATATTGCATCAAATAATTAAAAAATATCAATATTTATATGAAAAGCATTGCGATATCGATGTGGAAAATGTTATCCTAACATAAAATTTTACTCTACGAAAATTACAAAATTTTAAAAATTAGCAACAAGATTGGATTTTTGTTATCCAAGTTTGTTCGAGAAAACTTCAAGGCATAAATCACATGTCTGACTGGTAACCAATTTTTTTAGATTTTTCGATACAAACAATACTTAAATTATTGAAAAAGTTTGAATTTTAAAATTCCGTACATAAATTTTATATTTGAATAAATTTGAAAAGGTTTCCTTTTTATGAACAATTAATTTAAATTACAATGACAGTGACCATTGATTAGATTATCAGATTTAGGACTTATGACCGAAGTTGATTTTATTTCCTTAAAGCGAGGTGTGCTGCATTCTACGGTCAAGAGTTTTTTCTACAAAAAGGGATTATTGATTTTTATTTTGAAACTTTGAACCAATGTATATTTGCAGAAGGTGAGTGTTGAACTCTGGTTGTTTTGGTGCGGAATGTCTCTAATACAAAAAAAAATGACTTACTAAAAAAAAATTAAAATGATTCCAATTCCAGTTTGTGCAAAGCAAGTTTCTTGGTCAAAAACTTGTCGTTTTTTTTATAAAAGTCCAAAGTCTGATTGCGGCTTTATTTGATACTGGAGCTAATTCTGAAAATGGTTTTGTTAAATAGGGTCCAGTTTTTAAGATTTTTAAGTTTTAATTATTTGTCTCTCCTCTTATTTTTAATAGTCGAATCAAAAAAAATAATGTAATTTTCTTTTCGTTGTAAGACGTACAAAACTATGCGCCAACATATATTTTTATATATGCCGGCAAAATATATCCAACGGAAATTTAAAACTTTACAATAAATGATTAAAAAACAATATTACTTGACGAAAAAAATGTAAAAATTATTGTTATGCCATTTTGCAAAGTCATGTATATTAAAATGAAAATTAGGAAAATAAATTAAGACTCTATATCAAAAACTTATTAATATCTCATTATTAAATTTTAGAAAATAATGTACCTACAATAATATTGATTTTTTTAATAAATTCATAAGATTAGTAATTTAATTTCATATATGGAATGTTAAATTGAATACATGGCGCTGCACAAAAATGCACAACAATACATAATAATCATTTTAACGCCTGAAAATAAAATAAATATTTAATATTATTAAATATATTAATAATATTTAAAAAGTCTTCGCGGGCCGCAGATGAAAGGTTGGCGGGCCGCGTGTTTGACACAGAGATCGGAAATGCCCGTGTGCGTGCGCCCGCACATGCCATTTTCTTCATCCAATGACGCGCAAATTTGTTTTACGCGGACACTGGACTCGGGCATCACATTTTTTTTACAACACAGCCCGTCGCAACGAGTAATGCTTTTCACTATTCTCGGTACCTGCCTCGTGCGGGCTACGAAAATCGAGAAAACGAGCTGCAGATAAGCGCCGGAAATTAAAACTGCAGTCCGCGCAGACGTGGAATAAGAAAATAAAGAAGCATATCGCACAAGTGCTATGGTATTTATTTCGAGGGGCAACTCCGTGCAACAGCGAAAACAGGCTGCCCGGGCAGCACGCGAATTTTCACAGCCAGTTAGTGAAAATTCGCGTGTTGTATGACATGCTTATGGGGCGCAAGAGTTCGGCACTGATATAATAGACTGCGCAATGTTTTAATAGTTTTTATATTAAAATATTGATTATAAAGAAAAGTTCAGAAATATTCAAATACACTTTTAATGGCTGTTTTAATTTTGTTTATAAAAATTGTATCATTAAATTGTTCGTTGAACAGAAAAATACACTTAACATGAAATCTTAATCAACATTTTTATTCATATACATAAATTATTACGAGTAAAAATCTATTTTAAATAAAAACGCTGTGTTTAAAATGCAGCATACTTCCCATATAAATTAAATTTATTTGCTATTCAAAACTTTTGAATGAGAAACAAAATAAATAA
The DNA here is from genome assembly GCA_951804985.1 of Dryomyza anilis. Lineage (NCBI taxonomy): Eukaryota > Metazoa > Arthropoda > Insecta > Diptera > Dryomyzidae > Dryomyza > Dryomyza anilis. Next base: position 24,668,436 of record OX638135.1, on the reverse strand, counting down.
CAAACTATCAAATTTAGTTTTTTTGTTATTCTACAACAAAAAAATATTTATTATTATCATTGCTCTTGCACTAAGCAAAACGTATCGCAATACAATGGCGCGTAACTATAGTCATTTTTTTAACTGGAGTTTATTTTAATGTATAGCTTTTTGACATTTATTTTCATAGGAAAACTGTCAAAAAAAGTCGTAATTAAATTTAAGCTCCAACTTAATTTTTACTTTAGTTATGGGCTAATGTATTTAAATTTGATTTATATACTTTTATAATAAAAGAAACGTTATATTTCATGCACAAAAATGCACACGCGTATTTAATTTCAAATTAAAAAGTTGTCCGATAAAATTTAAAAAAATTGATAAAACATTTCAGATACCCAAATTTAAACAAAATCCAAAATTTGGTCGATTTGATTTTGGAATGATCCGGTTAAAATAATTCTATTATTTGAAGGAGGTTGTTTTTTTATCGATCAAATTTTGTAATTTCTGTTTAAATTTCAATAATTTTGAAAATGTCATTAAATTTACTTTAAATAACAATACAAAAAAGTAAATTATGTTACAAGATTTTTTTTTACGATTTTTCAACAGAACATTGTGTATTTTCTGTATCCCCGGTTTTAATTAACCGATTTCATTACATATGTTGGTTCTTCAACAAATTATCCAGTCTGAAAATAATTTACGTAGATACATGAGTAAATCAATAGAATTAGCACAAAGAAGTGGTAATAAAAATTTTGTAAATGAGGATATACATTATTTTTCGAAGCCTATCATGTATATTAATGGTGTCGCATCGAATAATTAATATATTTTTGTTGCAGAATAACAAAAAAACTAAATTTGATAATTTGTTATTTATTTTGTTTCTCATTTAAAAGTTTTGAATAACAAATAAATTTAATTTATATAGGAAGTATGCTGCATTTTAAACACATCGTTTTTATTTAAAATAAATCAACATTTTTAGTTAAATTTATGTATTTAAATAAAAATGTTGGTTAAGATTTCATGTTAAATGTATTTTTCTGTTCAACGGACAATTTAATGATACAATTTTTACAAACAAAATTAAAACAGCGATTAAAAGTGTACTTGAATATTTCTGAACTTTTCTTTATAATCATCAGTAGCGTCAACATAGCCATGGGGGACGGTCGTGTCGCCTAGACCTCCTACATTTTTACTCGTTCGTCGTCTGTCCGTCGTCTATTTAAATTATTTGTGTTAAAATTCGTGCAAAGTCCAGTGTCGTCTTTTAATAGTTGCAAAAAAAAAAATAATAAATATAAATAATAAATAAAAGCGCAAACAATAAACCAAACAAATTAAATCCACAAACACAACAACAACAATAAACCAAAACCGGTTTCGTCTGCCGCTGGCTGCTGAGTTGCTGCACTCGCTGCATTTTTTTTTATTTGCAATTGCCAACGCAAGGGGCTCTTCTATGCCCTCTGCCGCAATTGTATTTTGTTTTTCGTTATTCTTCCCTTCCCCATCCTACTCCCTGCTACGTGCGTGCACGGTTGATGCTGCACTGAGTGCGTTAGCTACGCTGTGGTTAAGGCATAACACTCGCCACTGCTTTGCTTGCGCTCTCATTTGTTTGTGTCAACTGCTGCACGTTTGTGGTATGTTTGATTGTTTTGAACTTGCCCAGTAGGAAAATGCCGCAAAAATTCCGCATAGATTTTTGCAACGTTCGTGGGCTGAGGGCGAATTTTTTCTCTGTATATGCGTATGTGTCCATCCATAGGCCTCAAATAATGGCACTATGTGAGACCCAGGTTCATGAGGGTACAGATCCACTGGATTTTCATGTGCCTGGTTATCACCTGTTGCCATTATTCTCTGCCCATAGGGGCCTTGCTCTATTTATTCGGAGTGACGTTGCGTATCAACTGCAGCAACAGCATAGTGTGTCGGATAGCGAATTTAATACAATTTGGGTTAAATTCAAAATCCAAACACACATCATGCACTTGTGCTTTCTTTATAGGAGTCCGAATCTAGATAGGGTTTCCACCTGTAATAAGCTGGATGCCTTATCTGATTCGATCTCAAATATATTGGAGCAATTTCCAGGCAGTGAAATTGTTGTTGCGGGCGATTTTAATGTGCACAACGCCACTTGGTTGAGCCACTCGGGTCTTCCAACACAGGAGGGTTGTTATGTTGAGCTGTTTGCAGAGTGCAATCAACTCACTCAATTGGTGAAGGAACCGACGTACCTTCCACGCGTCGGTGGGCAAAGCCCAAAAGTCCTAGACCTTTTTCTGACTTCACATCATGAAAAATATGATGTAAAAGTCCTTGCACCTCTTGGTAACTCCGACCACTGTACTGTTTCCGCTGAGTTTTCGTATTCTAGTTTACGCGCCTCTTCGATTAAAGCCCCGAAGAGGACTATGGCTTTACGAAAAAGCAAATTGGGTTGCGTTAAATGATTTTTTTCGTAACTTTAATTGGAAATTGTGTTTCGCTGACAGAGACATAAATGCCGCGGCTACAATGGTACAAAATATTATTTTATTAGGTATGCGGTCCTTCATACCTTCTAAAAAAATTAGCATTAAACCCAAGGACCACTCATGGTTTAATGAGACTTGCAGGATTGCAGTCAGGTCGAAAGAGGAAGCCTTTCAAAATTGGCGTTCTAACAAGAATGCTGACACAGAAAGACTTCGCTTACAGGCTAGGAATCGCTGTAATGCCGTGATCTCGCGCGAAAAGTTTCTTCACGAACAAAACGCGCGCAAAAGGGTCCTACTCTACCATAGAGGTAGTAAAAATTTCTGGTCATTCGTTAAAAGAGTGAAGAATCAGACGACGTCTTCTACTCCAACTCCTATTATGAATGGCCAGACCTTCACTGACCCGGTTGATAAAGCTAATCTCTTGGCAGAATTATTTGCAAATAATTCAACGCTCCCGGATAGTAATCAACCACTGCCCGTCGTAGATTTTGTTTCTTCTGCAATGCCGGAAATTCATTTTCGAACTCGGGCAGTTAAAAAGGTTTTAGCAAACCTCAACAGTAACAAAGCCTCTGGGCCAGATGGCATTTCTGCCCATGTGTTGAAGAAGTGCGCGTCAACGCTGGCTTGTCCGTTGCGTAACCTTTTCAACATCTCCTAAACGACAGGAGTTTTTCCATCTTGTTGGAAGGTTGCCAATGTTCAGCCAGTCCTGAAAAGGGCGAGGCTACGAACCCTGCCAATTACCGACCCATTGCAATATGCTCAGCACTCTCCAAAGTAATGGAGAGCGTAATTAAGTCCCACCTTATGAACTATCTTGAGCACAACGAATTGCTCAGTGACCGCCAATATGGTTTCCGTAGGGCCAGATCCACAGGGGACTTGATGGCGGTCCTCTCCGAAAAGTGGAATAAATGTATTCACCTTTTCGGGGAGAGTAAGGCTGTTGCTCTCGATATTTCCAAGGCTTTTGATCGAGTGTGGCATAAAGCCCTCGTTTCAAAACTAATTGCATTTGGTGTCGGTGAATCTTTTACTCGATGGATATCGAGTTTTCTTCAGGGTCGTTCTATACGAGTTGCGATGGATGGTGTTTTTTCAGAACAACATTCCATCAATTCTGGAGTTCCGCAGGGTTCCGTCCTATCCCCGTCCCTATTTCTGGTATTTATCAATGACCTTCTGTCATTGACCCAGAACCCAATTCATTCCTTTGCAGATGACAGTAACATTTGTCATTCATACTCGTTCAACAAGCGCCCAAACTCTTTGGAGATTGAGAGTAAAAGACGCACTATGAATGACACGCTCAATAATGACCTTAAATCAATCTCCGAGTGGGGTATTGCAAACAGAGTAGATTTTAATGCAAGCAAGACCCAATGTTGTCTGTAATCTCACAAAAGAATGGATTCACTCCTCCCTCTCCTCAATATGGGTGCTGTGGATATTGCGCAGTCAGCTGCTCTTGACGTTCTGGGCATATCAATTCAATGTGATCTACGTTGGAATGATCACATATTTAATGTGTCGAAAGAAGCTGCCAAGTGCCTCGGTTTTTTAAAACGGTGTAAAACATACTTCACTCCTGCTGACCTGCGTACTGTCTACACCACCTATATTCGGCCTCAAATGGAATTCAATTCGCACATTTGGGCAGGAGCTTCAAAATCCTCCTTGGAGTTCCTGGACCGAATTCAACAACGTGCGATATATTTGATAGGGGATGAAAATATCTCATCGTCTATTGGTTCTCTTGAGCACCGAAGGACCGTTGGGTGTGTAAGCCTGTTTTATAGGTATTACAACGGTAAGTGTTCGAGTGAAATACATGGCCTGATTCCACCAGGTCGTGTGTTTTCTCGTTCTACTCGGGCATCAAATCAAGCCCATCCCTTCGTAGTCCACTCGGCTCTCAACAGAACCACGCATTATAGAGATAATTCGTTCTTCAGTCGCACGACACGTTTGTGGAACAATCTCCCTGCGTCCGTTTTTCCCGACATTTTTGATATTGGCAAGTTCAAAACAAACATTCACCGACACTACTCCATCTTTCCCCCCTCCATTTAACCTATCATCCCTTCTTACGATCAACACTGTGCATTGCATGAATAGGGGGCATCCCCTGAGCGTTGGTTAATTTGTAAAAAAAAAAAAAAAAAAAAAAAATACTAACTGGCTGTGAAAATTCGCGTGCTGTCCGGGGCAGCCTGTTTTCGCTGTTGCACGGAGTTGCCCCGCGAAATAAATACTTGCGCGATATGCTTGCAAAACCGGCCTTAGTGTAAAGTGATCGTTTTTAATTTGTAACTTCTGTCATACTGAAATTAGGTCTGTTTGTTTTTTCAAAATTTTGCAAAATTAGGATAGTTAGATGCAGGAAACTCATAATTTAGATTACTTATACACCTACGATGTATGTGCGAGATCGGTCTATTGTGACCTGTGATCTGACCACTTATATTCAAATTCCTCGTATAAAATTTACATCTACTGATCAATTTTACTGTATACGTGCATAGGTAAACTTTTTTTGGTCAAATATATATTGACTTCATGCTCAAATACATGAAAATACAGTTTTCCCGCGAAACGACTTGTGATTCCCAAAAAAAAAAATCGAAATTCGGTAGACATACCCATTTGTAAATATGGGTATTAAATGAATGGAAATTTAGGGATTGAAAGTTTGTAGATATTTTCTGGATTCGTATACCCTGGTGTTCTATATACCACTTTGAATGGTAATCACACATATGTGTGGGATATTTATAGTCGTCTTAGGCCGATTTTAATTTTGATAATACTAACTATCATAATAACACCTACTATAAAATGTCCCTACTTTACAATTTCCCATGTGATCTAATCATCCCAGCTTGTTATATAATCATTTTATTTTAAAAATAATACATAAATAGAACGAAAAGTCACCAAATACAATTTTATGAAAAACTTAAATTTTGAGTTTGTTGATTAATATTATAAAAATAAAATGATGCATTTTTTAAGTTGAATTATCAATTGATAGATTTACATTTTCTCATGTGGTAAAAAATTGAGATCATCGATAGATATGACAGATATATACAAATTGTTGTAAATGAATATTTGTCATTTTGAAAATGTATTTGGTGTCTTTTCGTTCTACAACGACTATATTATGATTAGTGATGGGCAAAGTTGCTACTTTTCAGTTACTATTACTGATTGCTACTTTTGAATAACAGTTAAAAATACCTGTTACTCAAACTACAGTTATTTTGATCATAACTGCGATATAATAACATTCAAATACCAATCACTGTATTTATTATTCGAATGAAAAAGAACTGCCTGTTATTCAAAATTAGAAATAATAGTCTGTACTCAAACCTCAGTTGTAATCACGTGCCTGTTATTTAAGTATATGAATAACAGGCCACTGTGATTGGTATTTGTCTGTTTGCGAATATTCACAACAAAGATATCGGTTGCTGTGAATCACAGCTACTGGAGTATTTCTATAACAGGCTGTTCTTTTTCATTCGAATAATAACTTCAGTGATTTCAAAACTACTGAAGTATTTCTATAACAGTCTGTTCTTTTCCATTCGAATAATAACTACAGTGTTTAATATTTGCCTGTTATTGCGAATATTCAAAACAAAGTTATAAAAGGAGCAATCACTGTTGCTTGAGTATGTTGGTAAAAGGCTGTCACCGTTACTTTTGAGTAACGGTGAAATAATAACTGTTACCAAAATATCGGCACATGCCTAATTATGATGATTGACCATATTTTGTTCGTGGCAGTCTTAATCATAATCATAACATGGTTCTTATTAACCATATTTTGGTTTTTCATGTTCATCATGTTATAATAAATTATCTACTATAATATGATTATAGCGATCTTATTATTGTTGAAATAAAATTGAAAGTACTATACTTTGATTGTGACAACCATCTATGTTTGTAAAGAGCATAGCATGGTTGTCGCGCTCATGTTGCAACCATATTATTTCTCTGCGTGTAAATATTTTAATGACTAGCATTGATTCATTATAAAATTATAAATAAAAGAATTTATGTATATTAAGGAAAAATTTTAGATTTTAAAGTACAATAAAATATGTACATTAGGGCGGATCGAAATTTTTTCCCAAAGTTATAATAGGGCTTAAAAGTTGCACGATGCTGCCAGAGATTACCACAAAACATTTTAGTAACAAAAAAAAAACAGTTGAGAAGCTTAGACCACATGGGAAATTTTAAAGTAGGGACATTATATAGTAGGTGTTATTATGATAGTTAGGATTATCAAAATTATAGTTATTATAGTAGGTCTAAGTCGACTATAAATATCCTACACATATATGTGGTTACCATTGAAAGTGGAATATAGGGCACCTGGGTATACGAGTCTTGAAAATAACTACAAACTTTCAATCGCTGAAGAATTTTCATTCATTTGACACCCATATTTACAAATTGGTAGGTGTACCGAATTTCGATTTTTTTTTTGGCAACCACAAGTCGTTTCGCGATAAAACATTATTTTCATGAATTTGAGCATGAAGCCAATATATATTTGAACAAAAAGGTTTACCTAAGCACGTATACAGTAAAATTGATCTGTAGATGTAAATTTTATATGAGTTATTTGAATATAAATGGTCAGATCACAGGTCCCAATGAACCGACCTCGCCAATCTTTCATACAGCGTAGGTATATAAGTAATCTAAATTATAAGTTTCATATATCTAACTCTTCAATTTTTTAAGTAGTAGGGATTTCAACAGACAGAAAGACGGACATCGCTAAATCGACTTAGGTGGTCATGCTGATCAAGAATATATATACCTTTCCATACCGGAGATGCTTCCTTCTGGGTGTTACAAACGGCGTACCAAACTGAATATGCCCTTTCACTCTTAGTGTAGGGTATAATAATGTACTGGAATTGCAGATATAGTTAAAAACACTTTAAATCCATATTTTTATTTTTTACCATCCACATACACTTATTTTTGATCGTAATAGACTCAAAAAGTTAGAAATTGTATCTATAAATGTGGTCCAAAAATTTCGTCAATTTTGATTAAAATGTTATAATCGCTTTTTCAACTTGAAGTTGAAAATGTACAAAAAAATAGAAATTTTTTTGCACTCTAAGAATAATTGACTATAATAAATGTAGGAAACCGGTTTCCTCTTATTAATGTAGTAAATTCCAATGAATGTAAAAAATATATTTACACAGAAAAATATGTAAAACTAATACACCTCTCTAGTGTCAAATTATATTTATATGTGTGTAAAAAAATGCATACTATTTGTGTATTTATTAAAATAATGCGTGTAAAAAAAAGTATACAGACATATGTAATATATAAAGCAAATATATAAAGCAAATGCATAATTATTAAATTTGTATTAAATAGTAAATTCATAAACTTTGAACTTATCACTTTATATGTAAAACGAAACGAAATCAAATTGGTCATAAAATCGCCAAAAATGCTGCTGACAGAATTTTTTACTTGTTTATTCGTCGTTCTTTTGTTTTATTTAGTTAAAAAAATTAAATTTTTGACGAATTCCTTTTTGTCTTGTTTTATATTAGGAAATTAAAAACTCACATATTTAAAAACTGCATATAATCTTTAAAATCATCAGAATCGAATGTCTGTTGCGAAATACAAATTTTATTTTACTTGACTTGAATTTTATTAGTCTTAGCCGATGTATGCCAAATTCTGAAAATGACGCAGACAAGAGCGAACGCGATAACTTCAATTTTACATATAAAGTGTGTAAAAGCACAGACTACATTGTATTTATTTTCAAAACACTGCAGAATCTTAATGTTATCATTTTAAATGTGTGATTACTCTCAAAACAGTAGACTAGTGTTAAAAAACATTTATTTCCTGAAAAACACGTCAGATGTTTATTTTTACGGGCGTATTAGTGTTTTTATTAGAAAAAATAAGTAAATTAACTGCGATAAATGTAGCAAATTTACTACTTCTAAATTATATTTCTCAGGGTGTGGTTAAACCGTTATAATATCAACATGGGTGGTTATTTGTTCATGTAATTTTTTTAGTATATATTTTTAGGTGTAAATTTGTTAACAGTCAATTTATATCGGGTATCGTTTTTGGAAAAAAATCCTAAAGTCTGGTGCTTTGCACATTATATATTTTTTTACTATTACAGCATATTGTTTATGTACTTTTTTTTGGCGTAATTGGGTTTATAAGTAATATAGTATTGACAACAAACAATTTCACAAAATAAAATCAAAAAGTACATCAAAAAAAATTACGATTTATTGGGCGCAGCCACAAGATTTGTTTTAAAAATGTTGAAATTTTGGGAGGGCGTTAATAGATTCGAAATCTAATTTTTGGAGGTTATTCTGATCCGAAACACATTTTTTTTACTCTAAATATAAATTTATATTTCTTAAAGGAATTTTTATCTTCGGTTGCAATGCGAGTTTTTTACTAAAATTGTATGATGGAAATTCTGGGACCATTATGTAACTTTAAAGACCAATAACGACCACAAAACTTAAAGCAATATGATTTAATCAGTAAAAAATAGTATATTAGGCAAAGCACCAGACTTTTGGATTTTTTTTTTAAACTATAAGCGATAGAAATTGACCGTAAAAAATTTTGGATTCAGCACACCTATAAATATATATAAAAAAATTACATGTAAAAATAACCACCCATGCCGGTTTTAGAACGGTTTTTTTTTAGAAAATGTCGAGTTTTTTGTTCTTTTTCAACTTCAAGGACGATGCGCGAGTATAAGATTTTATTCAAAATTGATTAAATTTTAGGAGGACATTAATAGATACAATCCCCAAGATACAATCCCCAATTCGAGTCTATTACGATCCAAAAAAAAAGTTGTGTTTTTTTAACTTTATCTGCAATGCGCGAACAAAGGACATTATTTTTTTCGACTCAAATTTTTTGTGGTAAACTATTACATTTTGAAATAAAAACAAAAGTTTGGTTTCGATCCGCCCTAATGTACATATTGGTAAATGTAATAAGCAAGGCTCGTTTTTATATGTATTTAGATATTAAATATTTAAATACATATTATAAGAATTATTAGGTAATAATCCATATATTTGAATAAATCCATATGAGTTCATATTTTTGATAAAACTGACTCATATGTCTCAATTTAGACCAATTTCCACTATTATTTTGACATTTCAGACATATTTGGTGTGGAATAAAAGCAAACAATTTTACTCCAGGAAATCATATATGGATATCACTACAGGAGACATAAAGGTTATTCACGAAACGGAGCAGTTGCGATGTAGAGTAGCAGTTTTGCTAAGTAGCAGTTGTACAACAACAAAATACATTGGTGGCAAAAAAAATATATCTGCTATTCTACTTCGATAAAAGCTTGAGTTTACTTCGTGGTACTTTTGTAGTTTTTTAGTGATGCTGAATTTGTGACTTTTGGGTACTTGATATAACGGACAGTGTTTGATTATTGAATTGAAATTCACCAAAATGCATTATATTTAAATGAAAATATATATTTTTAATGAATACGTACATACATATATGCATGTGAATAAAAAAGAAATGATGGAATAATGTCCATTGTTTTAACAATAAATATTAACGAGTTCCTATATAACGTATGAGTTTTTTTCTTAAATTGACATCACTAATCTAATTTGTTTACTTTGTTTTAATTATGACTTGATATGAGATATTGAATTAATAATAAGTAACGAAAGGAATACTCATAAATTGTATATGGCCAATAAGCAATAAATCTAAAATTTTTAATGAAACAAAAACATCTGTTTTTGATACAACAAACTGAAAACTACCATACTACACAAATATGAAATAAGTGTGTTCACGAAATATGATACAATTCTACAATACTGCTAATGTACATCGACAACTGCTCCGTTTCGTGAATACCTTTAATATATTATGATTTTTAGCAAATTTGGTTCGGTGTAAAGCAGAGCAATCCATCAAACAATAAAAATCGACGCAGAAGACATTTTGCATATATTTATACATATTTATCGACAATTTAAAGCCAACTTTAAAATAAAAGTCAATTTTTTTTGGCAATTTGCACATAGAATAAACGAACGGATGGAAAATCTATAGCCATAAACCAGAGCGAGGTCCGGAGGACAAGGAGGGCTCAACCCTGGTTGTTGGCTTAGACCAGAAGTCGTTAGATGTCATGCTATCTAAGTACGACAACCATCTAAACTTATTCTTTGGACGGATCAAATTCCGAATCAATTCCAAATGAATAGGCATATGATGAGAAACGAGTGAATTATCCTGTCATGATATTTACTCAGATAAATCTGCAACATTCTAAAGCTGCTACCGCTTTACTAGGTAAGCGGCTCTCCATGTTGCATACATTACCTCACATCACAGCTATTCAAGAACCATGGGTGTATAACAAACGCATCTGTGGTCTTAGTGAACTACGTGGTGAAACCATACTATACGATGAGCAAGCCGCAAGGCCTAGAAGCTGTCTTATAGTATCGAAACACTTTGTATTCATGAAAGCGATAGAGGATGGAAACATCTGATTGTCGCCTCAGTCTACTTCCCCTATGACTCACTACTGCCTCCTCCGCCAAAGGCAATTGTTGAGCTCATAGAGTACTGTGATCTTAAGGAGACCGGCCTTATTCTTTGCTGTGACGCTAATGCTCAACACACTGTGTGGGGCAGCAGTAAATGCAACGCGCGAGGTACCAGACTCCTTGGCTTCATCATGACCTCCAATCTGAACATTCACAACACTGGTAATAAACCCACTTTTGTGACTGCTAGAAGACAGGAAGTGATTGACCTTACTTTGTCTAACTGTAGACTGGGAGAGTCAATCTTTAACTGGAAGGTTCTTAAAGAAGATTCTTTATCGGACCACAGGTATATCGAGTTTCATACTGACCGAGAGGTGCTGCCCTCTATGACGGTAAGAAAACCTAGAAAAACGAACTGGGCACGCTTCAGACATGAACTTGAGAATTCCCTCAATATTCCTGCCAGAATTCGTACCAAAGAAAGTATAGAGACGTCCGTTCAAGTTATGAACGATGTCATAAATTCTAGTTTTGTACGAACATGTCCGGTACGAAAAACGTTATCTAGACCTCCCGTTCCTTGGTGGAACGCTTGTCTTGAAACCTTGCGCAAGGATTCCAGAAAGCTTCTAAATAGGGCCCTAAGGAGCAACTTAGACTCTGACTGGTTTCTTTATCGAGCTAAGCAGAAAGAGTATAAGAAACGAATTCGTAAATCGAAAAGTGTTTCCTATAAAGACTTCTGCAGTAGCATCGAATCCTGCAGTGAGACTAGCAGATTATTCAAGTTTCTTAAAAGAGACCGAACTGCTCGACTGGACTCACTGCGGAGACCTGATGGCTCGTATACTGATTCTAAGACAGAGGCACTCAGTGTCCTAGTTGAGACTCACTTTCCGGGAAATCAAATCCACATAGGGCCACTTTGTAATCCCAGCACTGGGGACTGCAATAACAACTCTAATGTGACAAAACATGACTGGCAGGTTGCCAGATTGGTTGTATACGATTAAGCTATCCAATACGCAATGGCCTCTTTTGATGGCTTCAAGTCACCTGGACCGGATGGCATCTACCCAGTCATGCTACAGGAAGGTATAACCCAATTGCTACCATGCCTAAAGAAGATCTTTAGAGCAAGTCTCGCATGGGCATACATTCCGACATCCTGGCGTTTAGTTAAAGTAGCCTTCATTCCTAAAGTTGGAAGAGAAGACTATTCCATAGCCAAGAGCTTCAGACCCATTAGTATGATGTCCTTCATACTAAAGTGTCTAGAAAGACTAGTTGAGCTGCACATCAGAAAAACATCGCTGTCAAGGTACCCACTATCATCAAGACAACATGCCTACCAACGTGGAAAATCCTGTGAAACAGCATTGCAACATCTGGTTGGCCGGATCGAGCATGCTTTTCAGAGGAAGATGTACGTGATGGGCATATTTGTTGACATCGAGGGTGCTTTTGATAATGCGACTTTTGATGGAATGTGTGACGCAGCTAGAAGGCATGGAATAGATGAAACATTGGTCAAATGGCTAAGGTCAATGCTAATGTTTAGGACCATCACTTCGGAGGCGGAGTGCGGTCAGTATATTATGGCAGGGGTGAATAGAGGTTGTCCTCAAGGAGGCGTTCTCTCCCCCCTTCTCTGGTGTATGCTGGTTGACTCTCTAGTCAACGATCTCGATGGACCAGGTGTCTATTCCCAGGCCTATGCAGATGATGTTGCCATTCTTGCCACAGGCTTTTCCCTTAATGAGGTCTGTGTTAAAACACAAAACTCGTTGAACCGAATTGACAGCTGGTGTACTGCAAACGGACTTTCCGTCAACCCTCACAAAACAGGGATTGTTCTCTTCACTAGGAAAAGAATAATGACAGGATTATCTCTACCAGTACTTAAGGGTGTCACTATTCCTCTGTCTAACGAAGTAAAATATCTGGGCTTAACTCTAGATAGTAAACTACTTTGGACAAAACATGTTGAAAATAAAATTTCGCGAGCATTGAATGCCTTCTGGCAATGCAGAGGAATTTTTGGGAAGACATGGGGACTATCGCCGAGCAAAACCTTATGGATTTACACGGCAATGATAAGACCGATGATATCATATGCATCGGTAGTCTGGTGGAACAAGCTGTCGCGAAAATGCGTGACAACTAGTCTTGCCAAGATTCAGAGAACCGTGTGTCTGGGTGTTACGGGTGCCTTTCCCACTACACCTGGTCCAGCACTGAATGCAATCTTAAACCTACCACCACTTGACATCTTCATCAGAGGCGAAGCCATGAAAGGCTGCTGGAGACTAAAACGAGGTGGTTTCTGGTTTAATGTTCCCTGGAATATCTCTGACATTGCACTTGACACTCCATTAGACACCTGTCTACTGGAGATGCCCTCTGATGCAATGATAACAGAAATATTACCAAGACGAAATTTTGAGGTCTGCCAACCTGACATTCAAGTCTGGCTAACGCCTGACTGTGAGCCAGGTAGAGGGTCACACCGCATTTTCACAGACGGCTCCAGAACCGATCAGGGATCTGGTGCTGGAGTGTTTGTGGAACCGGATGACCGCAGACTTCACTTCGCCTTAGGCGACAATGCCTCGGTATTTCAAGCCGAAGTCTATGCTATACTTATGGCTATGGACTACATTGGGGATAATAGATGGCAGAACAGGGCTATATCAGTTTGCAGCGATAGTCAGGCTGCTCTTATGGCTTTGAACAACCAGGTCATCACATCCAAAATTGTACGTCAATGCAGATCACGTCTCAATTGTGTTGGTAAATACAATACACTGAAACTGATTTGGGTGCCGGGCCATAAAGGAGTTTCGGGCAATGAAACATCTGACGAACTAGCACGTGCTGGATCTGAGGATAATCCATTTGGACCAGAACCTGTGCTTGGACTACCTGCATCTACGGGAAAATTCGTCATCAGCTCTTGGGTCGCCTCCGCACACAAGAGCAGATGGCTGAATGAGACGAAATGCAGATTCTCCAAGCTCATGGCACCGACGATAACCAAAAGATCGGCCTCGTTTCTACTTTCCTTAAGTAGAAAGGAGTGCAGAAAACTGACGGGACTTCTAACGGGACACAGCGCATGTGAAAAACACATGAACGCAATCGGCCTGGCCGAAAGCGCCTTATGTTCTGCCTGCGACGAAGAAACTGGCACTACAGAGCACTATCTCTGTGACTGTCCAGCATTTTCTAGAATTAGAAGGCAGATCTTTGGCACAGACGTGATGAGAGAGGATCAGCTTCACTTTCTATCACACAATAGCCTTCTTAGATTCAATAATGAATCTAAGAAGTATCATTAAAAACCAGTGAACTGGGTCACAGCACAATGGATATAACCCTGTCTGAGTGCAGTGGCTCTATTTTTTTTTATACCACATTAAAAAAAAAAAAAAAAAAACATAGAATAAAATGTCAAAAATTTGATTTTAATTTCAGAGTCGACTTTAAATTGTTTATGAATATGCGCCAATAAGTTTAAGTTTTAATTGTCTATGAAGGTCGTTTAATTATAATGGGAATAAATCTGAAATGGTAATTTGATGTAATGAAGTTCAAAAGACAAATGATAAAACAACATCTGAGAGTTATGGCGCGGACAAAAACAATTAGACTTCAATAACATATTTAATTATGAAAAATGAGCTACTCTATAAATATGGATATGGAAGTTTGACAAATCAACAAAGTTGCGACTATTGTACCTAGCGCCTTCTTTAGTAAATTGGAGGCCCTGGGAACTATACAGTATGGGGGCCCTCTGACAAAACTAATACTTTCCAACACATCAATTCTTATAATTCGATGATGCTGGTTTTGACTGCACACTCAGTTTTTTAATACCCTACACTAAAAGTGAAAGGGTATATTTAGATTGGTATGCCGTTTGTAATACACAGAATAAATTATATAGGGTATGGAAGAGTATCTTGATCAGCATGACCACTTGAGTCGATTTAACGATGTCCGTCTGTCTGTTGAAATCAGGATTACAGAAAAACTAGAAGTGATAGATCAATGAAACTCCATATTTATGTTACTTATACACCTACACTGTATCCACAAGAAAATTGGCATGATCGGTCTATTGTGACCTGTGAACCGACCATGTATGTGCAAATACCACATAAAGATAATAAAATCGAATTCGATGAAATATGCCTTTATTTTCCAAAATTATTTTTGTCTGCATAAATGGCCAGTTTTAATTGCTAATTAAAACCGGGTTTAAAAAGATCCAGTTTTCTGTCACCATTTTTAAAATAAACTTAGTTTCACAAATAAAATGACACATTAACTGATTACTAATTGTGTATACCTCTGTAAAGTTAAAAGTAGTTCATACATTTTGATTAGGAACTTTAGACGTTTAAAATTGTGTAAAAATTTAAACAATGTTAAAATTTTAACTTAAAATTTAAATCGTGTTTATAAATTGAACGACGTTTAACTTTTTGGCAATAAATATGCATCCATTTGTAATGACAAATATTTTTATCAATTCTGACAAAAGTCATTCAAAAATTAAAGAAATTAAAAAATATTTCAGGATAAAATATATATACATAATTCTTAATACATACTATACTTTATTTATAAAAAAAATTAACTAAATTCTTGCAATGAAACAGACAATGCAAAAAAAATGTATTTCATATTTCGTAATATTTGTTCTAGGGAATGTATCGGTTTTTATTATAAATATATTAAATACACCATTTATTCTCAGTGTGTTTAAATTACATTTATGTGGGGAATTGTATAGTAAATTGGGGTATTTTTTGTAAAAATATCGGGGAGAAAGAAAATATGAGTTGGTATAACTGATACTAGTATATATATGATACTAGTTCAGCACGCAACAAAAACATTTGTACAAAAAAAGCTGTACAAAAGGTTTCCCGCCAAAAAAAAAAAAACGATAACAAGGTTGGATTCTATGTTCAAATATTGAATTCAGTTCTTAAATCAGTTTAAAGTTATATCGAATTTCCGAAGAATAATTTCGATGATATATTGTTTTGTATTAATTTGTAGTCATAAACCCTACACATATGTGATAATGTGCGCTGGTACTATTAAAATTGCTGCATGAGTCACGAGGGTACAGGAATCCTAAAAATAACTCAAAACTTGCAATCGCTGAAGAATTACCTTTCATTTGATACCCATATGTACAAATGGGTAGGTAAACCGAATTTCTTTTTTTTTTTTTGAGTAACCACAAGTCGGTTCGCGAGAAAGCATTATTTTGAAATATTTGAGCATAAAGTCAATATACATTTGACGAAGAAAGTTCACTTAAGACTGTACAAAGTAAAATTCCTTTGTATATGCAATTTTTATATGAGGTATTTGAACATACGAGGTCGGTTCTCAGGTCACAATAAAGCAATCATTCCAATTTTCTTGTTCAGACAGCTTAGATATACAAGTTATCAAAATCTAAAGTTACATTTATCTAGCTCTTCCATATTTTTTGTAATCGTGATTTCAACAGACAGACAGAAGGACAGACGAACATACGGACATCGCTAATTCAACACAGGACGTCAAGCTTTTCCATACCAGGGATGCTTCCATCTGGGTGTTACAAATAGAGTACCAAATAGCGAATATATAAAAATAGGATATAAAAATAGTTTGCAGGAACTGGGAATTGTCATCAAACTGCTACACGCAGGCTTCACCTCTGCGCTACGTTGATATTATTTTGCATGTCAATTTGTAATTGTACAAAACATCTCTAAGGAATAAAGAATGGAATATTTATACGAAATTACTCTTCGAAAAGTTGATCCATATATATATTTAGTGTGATGAATTTTAATGTGATGAATTTTATTGTGGTGAGTTTTAGTGTAGTGAATTTTAGGGTGATGAGTTTTAGTGTGGTTAATTATAGTGTGTTGAATTTTTGTGTGGTGAGTTTTAGTGTGGTGAGTTTTAGTGTGGTGAGTTCTAGTGTGGTCAGTTTTAGTGTGGTGAGTTTTGGTATGGTGAGTTTAAGTGTGGTGAGTTTTAGTGTTGTGAATTTTAGTGCGGTGAGTTTTAGTGTGGCGACATTTGAGTGTAGTGAATTTTAGTGTGGTGAGTTTTAGTGTGGTGAAATTTAATGTGGTGAAATTTTAGTTTGGTGAGTTTTATTGCGGTGAGTTTTAGTGTGGTGAATTTTAGTATGGTGAGTTTTAGTGTGGTGAAATTTTAGTGTGGTGGTTTTTAGTGTGGTGAATTTTAGTGTGTTGAATTTTTGTGTGGTGAGTTTAAGTGTGGTAAGTTTTAGTGTGGTAAGTTTAAGTGTGGTGAGTTTTAGTGTGGTGAGTTTAAGTGTAGTGAGTTTTAGTGTGTTGAGTTTTTGTGTGGTGAGTTTTAGTGCGGTGAGTTTTAGTGTGGTGAGTTTTAGTGTGGTGAGTTTTGGTGTGGTGAGTTTTAGTGTGTTGAATTTTTGTGTGAAGAGTTTAAGTGTGGTTAGTTTTAATGTGGTGAGTTTTAGTGTGGTGTGTTTAAGTGTGGTGAGTTTTTGTGTGTTGAGTTTTAGTGTGGTGAGTTTTTGTGTGGTGAGTTTTAGTGTGGTGAGTCTTAGTGTGGTGAATTTTAGTGTGGTGAGTTTTAGTGTGGTGAATTTAAGTGTGTGGTGAATTTTAGTGTGGTGAGTTTTAGTGTGGTGAATTATAGTGTGGTGGGTTTTAGTGTGGTTAATTTAAGGGTGAATTTTAGTGTGGTGAGTTTGTTTTTCTTTTTCTTTCCTTTTTTTGTTTTTCATTTAGTTTGGATTGTGGTTTTATGTGATTGGTTTTGTTTTTGTATTTTTGCTTTTGTTTTGTTTTGTGTTGTGCTTTTGATTTTTTGTTTTTAATTTTTTTTTTGTATTTGAGTTTTTTGTTTCATGTTCGTAGCTGGTGAATGTGCCGAGTTATATCGTATTGAAAGTTTAGGTTGTATGGGAGGTGCCACGCCTCTTTGTCCAATCCCGGCCATATATAGCCTATCATTCCTTCCAGACCATACCGCATCTGTGGTATCAGCCGTTTAGACGGAGAAGCGGAACAAACGTACAAACGTACAAACGAACAAACAGATTAATTATATTAATAGGATATATATATACATATATATACATATTCTCCGTTTTAGCGGAGAAATATTTTTGTTTTGTTTACTACATTTATAAAACCAATAAAAATTAAAAAAAAAAAAAAAAAAAATATATATATATATATATATATATGTATATATATATATATATATATATATATATATATATATATATATTATATATATATCTTTATATATATATATATATATATATATATATATATATATATATATATATATATATATATATATATCTATATATATATTTATATATATATATATATATATATCTATATATATATCTATATATATATCTATATAGATATATATATATATATAGATATATTTAGATATATATATAGATATATATATATATATATTATATATATATATATATATATATATATATATATATCTTTGTTTGTTTGTTTATGTGTTCCGCTGATCCGTCTAAACGACTGATCCGATTTGCTTGATATTTTTACGACAGATGCGAAAGGGTCTAGACCACACCACACTAAAATTCACCACACTAAAATTCAACACACTCAAATTCATCACACTAAAAATCACCACACCGAAACTCACCACACTAAAACTTTTCTACGGGAAAGAATTCCGGGAAGATTTCTACCGGGAAGAATTCTACGGGAAGAATTCTACGGGAAAGCGTTCTATAGGGAAGAATTTACGGGGAAGATTTCTACTCGGAGAATTCTACGGGAATGCACAGTCTGAGAAAGAATTGTCTTTGAGAAAAGCTTTTTTAGCGGAGAAATATTTTTGTTTTGTTTTTGTTGTGTTTATATATATATATATATATATATATATATATATATATATATATATATATATATACATAAATATTTATATATACATAAATATTTATATATATATATATATATATATATATATATATATATATATATAGATCGACTTTTCGAAGAGAAATTTCGTTCAAATATTGCAATTTAGAGATGTTTTGTACAATTACAAATTGACATGCAAAATAATATCAACGTAGCGCAGCGGTGTAGCCTGCGTGTAGCAGTTTGATGACGATTCCCAGTTCTTGCAAACTATTTTTATATCCTACAGTAAAAGTGAAAGGGTATTTTCGCTATTTGGTACGCTATTTGTAACACCCAGAAGGAAGCATCCCTGGTATGGAAAAGCATGACGTCCTGTGTTGAATTAGCGATGTCCGTATGTTCGTCTGTCCTTCTGTCTGTCTGTTGAAATCACGATTACAAAAAATGTGGAAGAGCTAGATGAATGTAACTTTAGATTTAGATTACTTTTATATCTAAGCTGTCTGAACAAGAAAATTGGATTGATTGCTTTATTGTGACCTGAGAACCGACCTCGAATGTTCAAATACCTCATATAAAATTTGCATATACAAAGGAATTTTACTTTGTACGGTCTTAAGTGAACTTTCTTCGTCAAATGTATTTTGACTTTATGCTCAAATATTTCAAAATAATGCTTTCTCGCGAACCGACTTGTGGTTACTCAAAAAAAAAATTGAAATTCGGTTTACCTACCCATTTGTACATATGGGTATCAAATGAAAGGTAATTCTTCAGCGATTGCAAGTTTTGAGTTATTTCGTGTACCCTCGTGACTCATGCAGCAATTTTAATAGTACCAGCGCACATTATCACATATGTGTAGGGTATGTAGGGTTTATGACTACAAATTAATACAAAACAATATATCATCGAAATTATTCTTCGGAAATTCGATATAACTTTAAACTGATTTAAGAACTGAATTCAATATTTGAACATAGAATCCAACCTTGTTATCGTTTTTTTTTTTTTGGCGGGAAACCTTTTGTACAGCTTTTTTTGTACAAATGTTTTTGTTGCGTGCTGAACTAGTATCATATATATACTAGTATCAGTTATACCAACTCATATTTTCTTTCTCCCCGATATTCTTACAAAAAATACCCCAATTTACTATACAATTCCCCACATAAATGTAATTTAAACACACTGAGAATAAATGGTGTATTTAATATATTTATAATAAAAACCGATACATTCCCTAGAACAAATATTACGAAATATGAAATACATTTTTTTTGCATTGTCTGTTTCATTGCAAGAATTTAGTTAATTTTTTTTATAAATAAAGTATAGTATGTATTAAGAATTATGTATATATATTTTATCCTGAAATATTTTTTAATTTCTTTAATTTTTGAATGACTTTTGTCAGAATTGATAAAAATATTTGTCATTACAAATGGATGCATATTTATTGCCAAAAAGTTAAACGTCGTTCAATTTATAAACACGATTTAAATTTTAAGTTAAAATTTTAACATTGTTTAAATTTTTACACAATTTTAAACGTCTAAAGTTCCTAATCAAAATGTGTGAACTACTTTTAACTTTACAGAGGTATACACAATTAGTAATCAGTTAATGTGTCATTTTATTTGTGAAACTAAGTTTATTTTAAAAATGGTGACAGAAAACTGGATCTTTTTAAACCCGGTTTTAATTAGCAATTAAAATTGGCCAGTTATGCAGACAAAAATAATTTTGAATTCGAATTCGATTTTATTATCTTTATGTGGTATTTGCACATACATGGTCGGTTCACAGGTCACAATAGACCGATCATGCCAATTTATATATATATATATATATATATATATATATCTATATATATCTATATATATCTATATAGATATAATATATATATATATATATATTTATATATATATATATATATATGTATATATATATATATATATATTTATATATATATAGATATATATATATATATATATATATATATATATATATATATATAATTCTACGGGAAAGCGTTCTATAGGGAAGAATTTACGGAGAAGATTTCTACTGGGAGAATTCTACGGGAAGGCACAGTCTGAGAAAGAATTGTCTTTGAGAAAAGCTGTTTTATCGGAGAAATATTTTTGTTTTGTTTACTACATTTATAAAACCAATAAAAATTAAAAAAAAATAAAATAATTTCTAATATATATCCAACTTCTAATATTCCAAATCATATTAAAAAAAAATTATCAAAAAAGTCCGACGCAATTCGCATAGTTTCGCTCATCACGTCATTATTATTAATTGTTTATATTTTTGAACCATGCAGTTGATTGTTTCAATATCTTTTATTAAATACAGAGCTACTTTCGCCCTACACTGAAATATAAAGAAGTAAAAAAAATAAGTTTTTCCTTGTTTATCATCTTATTGAAACGTACGACTGTCACAAACATTATCACGGAAAATTAAACATTTAAATGTTATATTGAGTAAAATATATATTTTTTATTTAAATAAAAAAAAAATAATAATGAAGAGAAATTGCTATAACTTGAGCATATGCATCGTTTTTATAAAAGTAAATTTTTAAAACATTAGCTGCGTTTTTTTTCATAATTTATATTTGAACTGGAACAAATTTTATATGCAAAACACAAGCAACTTTTGAACCAGATAAATTTCTGTGGCAAGATGTTGTACTATCACTATCGAAGCGATTGTCGAAGCGAAAATATCGAACTTGCAGTAGGTTATAACTTTTTCGTTCGACAGACGATTTAGTTATTTCGAACATGTTTCGAAGTTAGTTGATACTTTTATTTTGACATTTTTATTAAAATCTGCGTTATTTTTTCATGTTACAAATACAAGAAAGGTTCAAAAATTAATTACTTGATTAATGAAATGCGGTAGGACGATATATTTAATTATCACCATAATAGAAAATGTTATAGAGTTTGCCAAAAAAATTAATTGTTTAATTTATTAATTTTCTATTTATTTTATCATCAATCTAATCTGTCAGTTTGAAATGTTTTTATCAATATTTTTTCAATAAGTTCTAAAATTGAGGTTAGGAATATATTAATATTAGAGAATGGACATGCAAACCTGTAAAATTTGTTTATCGAAACATTTGCAGTTTATACAATATGCATGAAATTTGATATAAATAGTTTTTCTTTCTTTAATATTTAAATTTTAATTATTTTCGCTTCTCTATCACAACCTCCATTTGAAGTGATATTTTATGTAAATATTGTGTTATAACATACTGACTTTCGACAAATCATCGAACTTCGAAATATTTGAAGTTATAACCTCTTGTCACTGGTGTAGCTATCCGGCGCAACTCATTGAAAATGTGTACTGACTAAAAATTATACAGCGAAGATTGCTGAATGTTGCTGACAAAAAATTACATAAAATAAACTTCAAAATTTTTGATAAATAATTTTTTTTTTTTTTGAAAATTTGCTGAAATTTCTTTTGCTGACGACAACCTCAACTCCAACGGCTCAAATGAAGTACATATATTCTTGGTCAGCATGACCTCCTGAGTCGACTAAGTGATGTCCGTCTGTCCTTCTGCCTGTCTCTTGAAATCACGAAATCAGAAAAAGTTAAATCAGAAAAAGTAGAAGAGCTAGAGCAATGAAACTCCATATTTAGGTTACTTATACACCTACGCTGTATCCACAAGAAAAAAATTGGCATGGTCGGTCTATTGTGACCTGTGAACCGACCATGTATGTGCAAATACCACATAAAGATAATAAAATCGAATTCGATGAAATATGCCTTTATTTTCCAAAATTATTTTTGTCTGCATAAATGGCCAGTTTTAATTGCTAATTAAAACCGGGTTTAAAAAGATCCAGTTTTCTGTCACCATTTTTAAAATAAACTTAGTTTCACAAATAAAATGACACATTAACTGATTACTAATTGTGTATACCTCTGTAAAGTTAAAAGTAGTTCATACATTTTGATTAGGAACTTTAGACGTTTAAAATTGTGTAAAAATTTAAACAATGTTAAAATTTTAACTTAAAATTTAAATCGTGTTTATAAATTGAACGACGTTTAACTTTTTGGCAATAAATATGCATCCATTTGTAATGACAAATATTTTTATCAATTCTGACAAAAGTCATTCAAAAATTAAAGAAATTAAAAAATATTTCAGGATAAAATATATATACATAATTCTTAATACATACTATACTTTATTTATAAAAAAAAATTAACTAAATTCTTGCAATGAAACAGACAATGCAAAAAAAATGTATTTCATATTTCGTAATATTTGTTCTAGGGAATGTATCGGTTTTTATTATAAATATATTAAATACACCATTTATTCTCAGTGTGTTTAAATTACATTTATGTGGGGAATTGTATAGTAAATTGGGGTATTTTTTGTAAGAATATCGGGGAGAAAGAAAATATGAGTTGGTATAACTGATACTAGTATATATATGATACTAGTTCAGCACGCAACAAAAACTTTTGTACAAAAAAAGCTGTACAAAAGGTTTCCCGCCAAAAAAAAAACGATAACAAGGTTGGATTCTATGTTCAAATATTGAATTCAGTTCTTAAATCAGTTTAAAGTTATATCGAATTTCCGAAGAATAATTTCGATGATATATTGTTTTGTATTAATTTGTAGTCATAAACCCTACATACCCTACACATATGTGATAATGTGCGCTGGTACTATTAAAATTGCTGCATGAGTCACGAGGGTACAGGAATCCTAAAAATAACTCAAAACTTGCAATCGCTGAAGAATTACCTTTCATTTGATACCCATATGTACAAATGGGTAGGTAAACCGAATTTCAATTTTTTTTTTTTGAGTAACCACAAGTCGGTTCGCGAGAAAGCATTATTTTGAAATATTTGAGCATAAAGTCAATATACATTTGACGAAGAAAGTTCACTTAAGACCGTACAAAGTAAAATTCCTTTGTATATGCAAATTTTATATGAGGTATTTGAACATACGAGGTCGGTTCTCAGGTCACAATAAAGCAATCATTCCAATTTTCTTGTTCAGACAGCTTAGATATACAAGTAATCAAAATCTAAAGTTACATTCATCTAGCTCTTCCATATTTTTTGTAATCGTGATTTCAACAGACAGACAGAAGGACAGACGAACATACGGACATCGCTAATTCAACACAGGACGTCATGCTTTTCCATACCAGGGATGCTTCCTTCTGGGTGTTACAAATAGAGTACCAAATAGCGAATATATAAAAATAGGATATAAAAATAGTTTGCAGGAACTGGGAATTGTCATCAAACTGCTACACGCAGGCTCCACCGCTGCGCTACGTTGATATTATTTTGCATGTCAATTTGTAATTGTACAAAACATCTCTAAGGAATAGAAATTGCAATATTTATACGAAATTACTCTTCGAAAAGTCGATCTATATATATATATATATATATATATATATATATATAAATAAATATATATATATATAAATAAATATATATATATATATATATATATATATATATATATATATATATATATATATACATATATATATATATATATATATATATATATATATATATATATATATATATATATATATATATATATATATATACATATATATATATATATATATATATATACATATACATATACATATACATATATACATATATACATATACTAGCTGGACCCGTGCACGACTCGTGCCAAGATTTTCTGAATTCAAAGATATGGAGCGATTTTATTAATATAAAAAACATTTTATTATTTATATGAGGGGCCTGTGCTTAGCTGTTGAAATTTTTTTATTGGTTTTATAAATGTGGTAACCAAATAATTCTCCGCCAAAACAACATTTCTCAAAGACAATTTTTTCTCAGACTGCGCTTCTCCGCAGAATTATTCCCAGTAGAAATCTTCCCCGTAAAATCCACATAGAACGCTTTCCCGTAGAATTCATCCCGGTAGAATTGTTCCGGGTAGAATTCTTTCCCGTAGAATTCTTCCCCGTAGAGTTTTTCCCAGTAGAAGTTTTAGTGTGGTGAGTTTTAATGTAGTAAGTTTCGGTGTGGTGAGTTTAGATGTGGTGAATTTTGGAGTGGTGAGTTTAATTGTGGTTAGTTTTGGTGTGGTGAGTTTTAGTGTGGTGAGTTTTAGTGTGGTGAATTTGAGTGTGGTGAGTTTAAGTGTGGTGTTTTTAAGTGTGGTGAGTTTTAGTGTGGTCAATTATAGTGTGGTGGGTTTTTGTGTGGTGAATTTTAATGTGGCGTGTTTTAGTGTGACGTGTTTTAGTGTAGCGAGTTTTAGTGTGGTATATATATATATATATATATATATATATATATATATATATATATATATATATATATATATATATATATATATATATATATACATATACATATATACATATATACATATATACATATATACATATATACATATATACATATATACATATACTAGCTGGACCCGTGCACGACTCGTGCCAAGATTTTCTGAATTCAAAGATATGGAGCGATTTTATTAATATAAAAAACATTTTATTATTTATATGAGGGGCCTGTGCTTAGCTGTTGAAATTTTTTTATTGGTTTTATAAATGTGGTAACCAAATAATTCTCCGCCAAAACAACTTTTCTCAAAGACTATTTTTTCTCAGACTGCGCTTCTCCGCAGAATTATTCCCAGTAGAAATCTTCCCCGTAAAATCCACATAGAACGCTTTCCCGTAGAATTCATCCCGGTAGAATTGTTCCGGGTAGAATTCTTTCCCGTAGAATTCTTCCCCGTAGAGTTTTTCCCAGTAGAAGTTTTAGTGTGGTGAGTTTTAATGTAGTAAGTTTCGGTGTGGTGAGTTTAGATGTGGTGAATTTTGGAGTGGTGAGTTTAATTGTGGTTAGTTTTGGTGTGGTGAGTTTTAGTGTGGTGAGTTTTAGTGTGGTGAATTTGAGTGTGGTGAGTTTAAGTGTGGTGTTTTTAAGTGTGGTGAGTTTTAGTGTGGTCAATTATAGTGTGGTGGGTTTTTGTGTGGTGAATTTTAATGTGGCGTGTTTTAGTGTGGCGTGTTTTAGTGTAGCGAGTTTTAGTGTGGTGAATTTTATTGTGGTGAGTTTTAGTGTAGTGAATTTTAGGGTGATGAGTTTTAGTGTGGTTAATTATAGTGTGTTGAATTTTTGTGTGGTGAGTTTTAGTGTGGTGAGTTTTAGTGTGGTGAGTTCTAGTGTGGTCAGTTTTAGTGTGGTGAGTTTTGGTATGGTGAGTTTAAGTGTGGTGAGTTTTAGTGTTGTGAATTTTAGTGCGGTGAGTTTTAGTGTGGCGACATTTGAGTGTAGTGAATTTTAGTGTGGTGAGTTTTAGTGTGGTGAGTTTTAATGTGTTGAAATTTTAGTTTGGTGAGTTTTAGTGCGGTGAGTTTTAGTGTGGTGAATTTTAGTATGGTGAGTTTTAGTGTGGTGAAATTTTAGTGTGGTGGTTTTTAGTGTGGTAAATTTTAGTGTGTTGAATTTTTGTGTGGTGAGTTTAAGTGTGGTGAGTTTTAGTGTGGTAAGTTTAAGTGTGGTGAGTTTTAGTGTGGTGAGTTTAAGTGTGGTGAGTTTTAGTGTGTTGAGTTTTTGTGTGGTGAGTTTTAGTGTGGTGAGTTTTAGTGTGGTGAGTTTTAGTGTGGTGAGTTTTGGTGTGGTGAATTTTAGTGTGTTGAATTTTTGTGTGAAGAGTTTAAGTGTGGTTAGTTTTAGTGTGGTGAGTTTTAGTGTGGTGTGTTTAAGTGTGGTGAGTTTTTGTTTGTTGAGTTTTAGTGTGGTGAGTTTTGTGTGGTGAGTTTTAGTGTGGTGAGTTTTAGTGTGGTGAGTTTTAGTGTGGTGAATTTAAGTGTGTGGTGAATTTTAGTGTGGTGAGTTTTAGTGTGGTGAATTATAGTGTGGTGGGTTTTAGTGTGGTTAATTTAAGGGTGAATTTTAGTGTGGTGAGTTTGTTTTTCTTTTTCTTTCCTTTTTTTGTTTTTCATTTAGTTTGGATTGTGGTTTTATGTAAATTGTTTTGTTTTTGTATTTTTGCTTTTGTTTTGTTTTGTGTTGTGCTTTTGATTTTTTGTTTTTAATTTTTTTTTTGTATTTGAGTTTTTTGTTTCATGTTCGTAGCTGGTGAATGTGCCGAGTTATATCTTATTGAAAGTTTAGGTTGTATGGGAGGTGCCACGCCTCTTTGTCCAATCCCGGCCATATATAGCCTATCATTCCTTCCAGACCATACCGCATCTGTGGTAAAAATTTCAAGAAAATCGGATCAGCAGTTAAGACGGAGAAGCGGAACAAACGTACAAACGTACAAACGAACAAACAGATTTATTATATTAATATGATATATATATACATATATATACATATATATACATATATATACATATATACATATTCTCCGTTTTAGCGGAGAAATATTTTTGTTTTGTTTACTACATTTATAAAACCAATAAAAAAAAAAAAAAATAATATATATATATATATATATATATATATATTATATATATCTTTATATATATATCTATATATATATATATATATATATATATATATATATATATATATATATATATATATATATATATATATATATATATATATATATATATATATATATATATATTACTAGTCTAAGCTGTCTGAACAAGAAAATGGGAA